>JAYMTN010000531.1:0-16124 GCA_036897425.1 Erodium trifolium | reverse complement strand
CATCACTGATCTCATATATTACCTTTTTGATATTACACACATAGAAAAAATGTGACATATTAGCTGATATATCATGTGAAGACTCGATCTAATACAAAATTTCAAACTAAACTTAAGTTGAAAATGTAGTGCTAGTTTTGCAAGCAAACGACTAATTTTATTTGAACGGGCTCAATAATAAGGTTTAGAGGTCCAAATGCGTTTGTAGAAATGGGCTTCAGGCATTAGGCCCAATAACAGTCTCAACCTTATCGGGAAGGGTCTGGGCCCACACCTCTTGATGGGTCCTACGCGCCGCGCGCCCAATAAATAAAAGCCATAATCTCTGCCTCTACACCTCGACGACGCGCTTCAGAAGATCACTGACTTATCTGCAAATCTCTCAGGTCTTCATTAACTCATCATCATCGTATTCGAATTTATCGTTCAGTTCTCTAGATTTCTGAATCTTCTTTTTGGTTCTCGAGAAACTCGAGGAGACGCAGCGGGAAAATTTAGAATTCCGGTTCAATTTTTTATTCCTGAGCCCTGTGAAAGCGATGCACGAAAAATTAGATACAATCTGAATTTCTGAATCCGATTGCACCTCCGTTTTCTCTTCGTTTGTCGGCGATCAAGCGTGGATGTGATTGATTTTTGATCTCTATGCATTTGTGTGTGGAGCTTAACTGATTAGGGTTTTGACAGAGGTGTGTGTTCGAGAGGAGGGGATCGATGAACGGGGAGGTGCAGCTTCAGCCGTCTGATGCACGGAACCCGACGGATTCTGATCCTCTGCTCGACAACCGGACCGATTCGCCGGTAGGAAGCTCGAGTGAGATACAGGACGATGATCTTGAAGGGGCTTCAATTCCGTGTTGTCGCATTTGCCTCGAGTGTGATGGCGAGTCAGGTGACCGATCTCTCTAAAATTGTTCAGTTTTGTTGAATGATACCCTGTATTGATCATAACACTTGAAGGTTTAAGTGGTATTGATTTTTGAGATATGTAGAATTATTTGATTTTGTGTTACCTTTATGGACTGTTAGAGAACCAAGGGCAACTGATCTGACATGTCCTTGTTCTATATTAGAATAACTATAGTTGGAAAATGCTAGATGAAAGAAAATGGAGCTTTTAAAGTATTTTTCAGTAACCCAAAATGTTTAGGTCTGTAGATTTTTAAGTTTGATATGCATGAAAGATGGCTCAGCTCAATGTGTTGAGTGATTGATTTTAGATTTACATTAATTATAACCATGTGATGGATAGAACCAATTTCTATGTTATTCAATTGGTTCCATATATTTTCAAATGTTGTAATGATTGTTGAGCTAAATTTTAGTTGTAAAGCTTGATCCTTCAAGGATTTTGATTGACGATTCTAACGGTGTACAAGAACTATGGGTTTGTGAAGTTCTTTATCTTATTTATCAATTTTGTGTGTGGTCTATTTAAATTCTTATTATGAACCCGTATTATGTGGAAATCATATTTGTTTCTACACATTGCTGTGAGTTTGGAATAGATCTTTTCTAATTCATTTTCCTCTTTGGTAGATGATGAATTAATATCTCCTTGCATGTGCAAAGGGACCCAACAGTTTGTTCATCGCCATTGTCTTGATCACTGGCGTTCAGTTAAAGTAAGTACCACTTCTGACTTCAGACTTTTAAAAACCACATATGAGTGTTCCAGACATTAATTCCATTACTTGCTCTTTATAGGAAGGATTTGCTTTCTCACATTGCACTACATGTAAAGCTCAATTTCACCTTCGGGTTTCATTGTTTGAGGACAACTCTTGGAGAAAAATGAAGTTCAGACTTTTCGTGGCAAGGGATGTTTTCCTTGTGTTCTTGGCTGTACAAACTGTGAGTTCCTATCTCTCAATAATAAAATACCATTATTAGGTGCTTGATTCTTAATTAAACACCTGCATTTCTTTCATACTCTAGAAAATAATCTTTCACTGGTTTCGGTTATGAGCCTTATTAAACAATGAGTCAAAGCAGCATGTGGGAAGCGGTAGATAGTATTCATGCATGTGTTAAAGACCTGCCTTATGTGTTTGGATTGGATTGATAAAAATTGTGCAGCTAACCTAAATAGTATGTTTTGGCATCCGTTGTTTTTGTTTGCATCCGATAACTTTTTTTTATATGGATTGGATTGTGCATTGAATGTATTTAGAACTGCAATGTCATAACTTCGCCAGTTAGATGACAGTTGTGAAATGGTCTAGGCAAATTTAAATAATTTTGATTGTTATTAGTGTTTTTACTGATATACTCTTGAATAAGGGTAATTTATTTCGCTGTGAAGTTTATTCAATTTGTTGACCAATTGAATTTATAAAGCATTCACATAAGTTCTTTATATTATATATGTCTTGACCATATATAGCCCATTTTCAGGTGATAGCTGCCATTGGTTCCTTCGCTTATCTGATGGACAAAGATGGGACCTTCAGGAATTCATTCAGTGATGGTTGGGATCGTATCCTGTCGAAACATCCCATACCATTCTACTATTGTATAGGTAGGCATTTCTCATTTTTAGACATGCTAAGAGCGTAACTCTGTTATTATCAAGTACTCACCCATATCTTGACAAGTAACCATCTATGATCCAAATACTGGAGATAAGTTATAGAGATGACTAACCTTGAGAGCTATTTTCGTGACTTGGAGTGTGTTGTATGAAGAAATGTCACCCTGACATGAATTGACTGTCCACTAGCCAATGATATGTTAACCATTTGCCTAGGGTTTTCTTGTTTCAAATGCAACGGATAGGTCATATTCTGTTTTCTTAGAGATTTTTTTCTTCTCTTCAATTACTTTGCGGTGCAATTTTCTTAATGGTATTCTTATCATATCAAATAATATGCCATGGTGCTTTTCAAGAGAGGGATTCTGCTTTTTCTTGCTCTAATGGATAGCCAGGATGTTGTAATGCAAAAAATAGTTGGATCTATAATGCCTTATGTTTCCCCCTTTGTTTAACCAATTTGCAATGCCTTTCCGGACCAGAAACCAGTTTGGATAGCGCTGGCATCCAAAATCTATTACATATGCCATTGTGTTTCGACAAGGAGAAAACTTAACAGTCTACCTCTTTTTTCTGCAAAGATGGTTAGCAAAAATATAATCCTTTCTGGAAAACTACATTATCTATGACACATATTCAGAGTATATGGACTGAATTTCCCAAAAGTTGAGATTTGTTTTCATTCTAGTCCCCCAAATTTGGATATCGAAGTCAGTTGATATTAACCTGCAACTTCATTGTTAGCTGTTCTGTAGTCAGCCGATTATGGATTCCTCTACCAACTGTTCCCGATTCCCTTGCCTAAGTTTCCAACATGGGTTGGGTTTTGTCTATGATTTTCTCCTATTCTTCGATTTCCTTGAAAAATAGGTGATTTACTATGTACCTTATGTTCTGACTATTTGTATCACAAACCAGGAGTATTGGCTTTCTTTGTCATGCTTGGATTTTTTGGGCTTATACTGCATTGCTCCGCCCTCAACAGCAACGACCCACGGATGGCTGGCTGCCAGAACTGCTGCTATGGATGGGGAATCTTGGATTGTTTTCCTGCCTCTATGGAAGCATGTTTTGCTCTGGTAATTGTTTTCGTTGTGATATTTGCCATTCTAGGCATCGCCTATGGTTTTCTTGCTGCTACTATGGCAATTCAAAGGATTTGGCAAAGACATTACCACATCCTCACCAAAAGGGAGCTTACTCAGGTATGCTTATCAATTATCATGTGAAATTGGTCGAAAGCAATACCTATAGGCGTCATTTGGACTGGGGATTCCGAAATACAACTGATGTGAAAATGTTCGAGGAATGTAGAATTCTGAAACAGGAACTGCTATGTTTGGAATATAGATGGTAACAATCCCACCTATAATTAGGCTACCAAACACTAGTTTATATGTAAGAATGTGAATTTCCAATGCTACACTAGCGGGTTGTTGGGGTTTTGGGTAAACTTTTCTGTATAAGTAGTTGATTTCCAACTTGAACATTCCCATCATACGTAGTTTATTTAACCTTTCACAGGAATACATAGTGGAGGACCTTCATGGGTCGTACAGCCCACCAAAACTGGATCAAGAACATGAAGAGCGGTTGAAAATGCTGAAGCTGTTGTAATCAGTGTTATGGAGAGGTTTAATATATGGCAGATCTAAGTTAGTGTGTAATGGCAGAGTAATCGGGAGAAGAGAGAGGTTTATTACGCTAGCTAAAGCATGCTCCTGATCCTGTGAAGTTGACAAAACAACTTATGGAAATAGTAAAATAGGGCTTTGGAATGGTAAGAAATGAAAATCTTAATGTTCTGCAAATATGGCACTTCAAGTGCTTCAATTACTTGTGTTGACATTCACCCATTCTCTTGGGTTTTTCAAGAAATGCCGTTTCTTTTCTTTGTATGTTCAAAACAAAGGAAATAGTCTGGACTTTGAGCACATTTACTTTCATATTATGAATTACAGTATAATCAATCTTCAGAAATCCAAATGTCTAGAACAATTACAGTATATGGAGAGTGTTTGACTAATGCTCAAAATTGGTCAGATAACCCTCCTTCCTAAGTTTGATGCATGTTTAAAAATTAGAAGTGATGATAAAAGACTTTAGTTTGAAAATGTTTGATACAAATACAGTGATAACAAAACTATATAGTTTTTGTACAATTACCAAGGAAAGTAGTTTCCCTAGTCCTAGTCCTTCCTCATCGATACAGTAATGACATACATTGACTTGTATATACACAGTACAGTACAGTACAGTAGTAATCACCTTTGGAACCAATGAAACAATCAAAAACCTATATCTTCCCATCAACATGCTACACCCTTTCACTCTCCTCCGTCACAAACACTAGATGATCCCCGTCCCGTATAACCGCCATGTCTTCGATCTCTGCCCCTTCTTTGGTCACCACCTTAACGACGCCAACCCCGAACTTCTTGGCACCGACATCCAGCAGCTCCTGGAACGTCTCCGGAAGCAACACAAGCTTCCCTCCATCATCACCCTTTCCTCTACAACTAACCGTCACTCTGTATCCATTATTACCACGACTAATCACACTCTTACCCTCCGTTACACTCCTCTCCTCGTTCAGAGGATAAAGCAAATCACTCCCTCCCCCATGAGCCGCCGACATTATCCCAAACAACGAGTTGTGGAAATTATTGATCCTCCGCCTCGGCCGGGTCTGGCTCCACGACCCGTCCCCCGGGAACGGGATTTCCTCCGCCAACGTCTGAATCGTCGGCTCGCTCGTGAACCTCCCCAAGAACCGCACCCCTTCCGTAGTCTCCGAGGGCATGGACACCGCGGTTTGTAACCGCTTCTCCTTTTTGAGGGACTTGAACAGGAACTGGATCTCCAGGTGGCCTTGCTGCTCGGCTAGGTCACGCGGGCTCCACCCATGCATGTCGGCTTTGTCCACATCCGCTCCTTGCTCTAGAAGGTACTTGACCATCTCTATGTTGTCTTCGCAGACCGCCACGTGGAGCGCCGTGTTTCCGGTCGCTTTGGCTCGGGTCACGTCGCCACCGTGCCGGACTATCTCTTTCAGTAAGGGCAGGTTGTTTTGTTCGGCAGCGGTGCACGCGAAATGGCCCATGTCGCCGGAGTCTATGGTGGCGCCGTTTTCAGACAGTAATTTGATCACGGGTTCGTGCCCTCCCATGATGGCCTCCCATAGTGGTACACTTCCTTCATTGTCTACATGAAGATAAAGTAAATATTTAATGTTGAGTTACATGTAATTCTTCTATGTGCTATAAAAATGCAAGTTTAGCTTACATACAACACAAGTATTTGGATACCATTAAGTTCATGCCAGATCACGATATGATGCATCAATTATTAGAAGACATTTATCTAAAAATACTTATACAACTTATTATTTTGTACTTCAAGCGTGTTTAAATTCACTGCCACATACTTCATACCATATCAATTCATCCTAATGAACTTTTATTTTATCTTAATTCATCCTAACTTGATGTTTAATGTTTAATGACAAAAATATTTATTATACATATAATAATAGAAGTAAAGAATTATAAATGACGAATACCACTGTGTTCTCAATTTAAATTTACAATTATATGTAATTTAAAAAAAAAAATCTGGTTATCATTTTTTTTAAAATAAAGGGCATTTTCGTCATTAAACCTGGAAACAGGGTTGATTGAAACCAAAAAAACAATCATCAAGATGAATTATCACGGTATAAAGTACATGGTGGTGAATTATAATTACCCCGTCTAAAATGAAAGTTAATTAATCAAAGCCGGCCTTGAGTTCTACATTTGCTTGACTTAATAACACTATAGCAAAGGCATTATTAAAGGAATAATCTCCCAACTGTACAATAACCTTGTCATATTTCTCACTCAACTACCCGCAGTTTTAAGTTTTCCCACTCCAGTACACTAAACTTTTAAATTTTCTCACTTTGCTTTATTTGGTAATAAATGACAAAATACCCTTCATTCATTTTCAAAATTAGTGTACTTTTATGACATTATCCCTACATTAAAATGAAAGTCAAACAGATCAGAGCCGATTGTCAGTTGACCTTACTATATCTAACTGATGCATATATTAAAATGCAATTGATGATGCGAAGATTTCTATATGCATCATTGACCTTACTATATTCAGGGTAGTGGGAGTGAGCTAAGTTTACACCGCCCTAATCATAGATTTATTATGACTACTAAATCAATGATCTCATATGAACTGTGACAGCATAGAATATGACCCAGAAGAAGGGTATGTATGTAATGTACCTCTGCAATTAGGATCTGCCCCATAATCAAGAAGAAGAAGCACACAGTTCTCGCTACCCTTTGAGGCCGCTATATGCTGGTGAAACAAAACAATATAGCAATTATTAGAATCGGGTTGTGAAGTTTAAAGGAGAAAGTCAAACATGCAGAAGCAGAAAAGTCAAAATACCAGAGATGTCCTCCCAGCGTTGTCTGATTCATTTGGATCGAGACCCCGTTTCAATAATTGTTGCAACAACATATCGTCTTCTCCCTTTGTTGCATAACAAAGACTGAGAGGCAAATCCATTCTACCACGAGCAAGCATGTTCTCGGTCTCCAATAGAACACTCTCCATAATTGGATCCTTGAAGTTCTTCAAGTGCTGTAAACAAAATATGTTAACATCCATAATGTAGTAATATTGAGGAACATGTCTGAATAGGTTATGTTTAAGATTATACATACCTGAAGGAGATTATTCATGATGATGGTTCCGTCTCCCACATTAGCCTGAACAATATTCATGAATGTAGTACGATTCAGCCTGAGAAGCTGGCTTAACCGCTTGGTCCTCACTGTAAACAGCTGAGGCCTGCAACAGAGGACCCCAATCTCACCACAGAGATTACCCGTTTTCAATTCTCCAACAACTTGCTCAACTCCATTTCTGAGAACTAGTAGATCCTGTTATTGATAAAAAGATAAATGAGATTTTGATTCTTATTGATAAAAGATTATCAATTAAGGGATCAGATTATTACCACAGCGCCTGTGACAAGTATGTAAAAGTCAGTTGGTGCTTCGTTCTGCAAGATCACATCTTCTTTGGGCGGAAAGTACTCGGCTTTCATCTCCGAGACCTTTAATTTAAAATAAATAGAAATGAAAATTTGAAATCGAGATTAGAAATTGAAATGGGTATTGTTCTTGGTGACTGATTTACCAGCTGGAAAAGCAAGTCATTGGAAACGCCGCGAAACAAGTAAACCTTATCTACAAGAGAGTAGAAAAGATAATGTGAAATGCTTGATCGAATAGCTTTAGGAAGAGACTCAAGAGTCTCTTGCTGCTGAAGTCCCTCTGAATCTGTTCTGAACTTCAAACACAAATGTGCAAGCATCTGATCTTGAAGCCGAACGGGCAGCTGATTCCTCTGAGCAAAACTGGAGGCAGCTTGTATTGTGTCCCTCTGAATTCGATACACAACAAAATTAACAACATGAATATCAAATGGAGAAAGAAAAGAAAAGGAAACTTCTGAGTTCTGACATTATATACTTACAAATATTCTAGTTCGACTTGTCCCATGAACAACCAAGTTGGTCATGTTACCAATCAAGTATGATGTTAATCCGAGGTTGAAGAGCATGTAGAAGATGTCAAAGATCATCTCCCTTGTATTCACTGGATGCAAATCACCATAGCCAACGGTTGTCAAGGTAGTGATGGACCAGTACATTGAAGTTACATATCGAATCCATATGTCCTCTTGTAGGGCAGCTGCTCCAAGCCATGTCCTTGCAGGATCACGATATCGGGCAGCAAGAAGATAGTAAAAGCATCCAGCACAGTGAACAGCAAAAAGGGTAACCTACAAAGACCAATTAAATTCTAGTAAGAAAATGTTTCGGTAATGAAAAGTATCTCAAGAGTTGTAGAAACTTACAAAGATGAGTTTTCCACATCGAACCCAGAAGTAGTTATAGTTCCTATCTTTCTCCAGTCTTGAAAATAGGGCACTAACTCTTCTGAGACGCCACAGACGAAGCATGTTGAATAATCCATATGTCTGCAAGGGTTTAGGGGAAATCTTTCTTGCAAGTTCAGAAGGGATTGTGGATATGACATCGAAGATCAACCATGTTCTTGCATACCTCCAGGCAATCATTTTTGGGTTGTCAACAAGTAGATAAGTTGATTTATCAAGGTATGCAACAAAGAAAGTGAGGACAATATCTATGGCGAAGAACCCATTGACAACATTATCAGCAATGGATAGTCCTCCCTCCGGTTTTTCAAGGAACCCAAATTCAAATGGTGATACCCAAGCTGTGTAAATGACCAGAACCACAAGAAATGATTCCCATGTCCTGCAAAACCAATATAATTGAGCTATCAGTTTGAACTGAAACCCCAAATCATCAACAGTTTCATACTATGATGGTGATGGAGAATGATCTTCGTTTTAGCTCTTCTTGAAAATTACCAGGAAGTCAAAAAACATAAAGATGAACAAGGGACTAAAAGTCAACATATAGATAGATAGATTAAGGAACCTGATGTGTGTTATCCAAAGAAGTCAAAATAAGACTGTTATTGGTTTCAAGTTAGGTATTGCATGGTCTGACCGACCATTCAAGGAAGAACCTACTAGCCAAATGGAAACTGGTTACTGGATCTACCTATCAGAATACAAATCAAATAATCCAAACCACCAAATGAGGAACAATGTTTTTTTTATATATATTAATACTTTTCAATTGCCAACCATAGTGTGTTGAAGATGGATATTAATTTTACATAGAAAATCAGCAACAATACTTCCAGATGCAGGACTTGGAGCCCAAGAATTAATGAGAAAGGAAAATGACAAACAGAAAGCAATTCTAATATTAAAGCAATTAAAAATTAACTAATATTGATTACCTGAAAATTAGCACAAAGGTACAGAGTACCTATAAACAAACATCTAATACTATAAATAGGATTAAATACAGTTAAATAAGCCATTGAATAAAGCAACACGCTGGGATCAACAAAGCTACCCCCAAAGTTCAGAACACGCTTTCACTTCATTAAGCAACAACCCAGAATTAAACTAAGGAAATAAAGTCTGGAGCACTGAAATCGAAAGAAATGGAGAAGAAAAATCATATCAAGCTGATTTTGGGGATGAAAAAACAAACATAATACTCATAAAAACATAAATGAATCAAAACCTCACAAGATT
Organism: Erodium trifolium; assembly: GCA_036897425.1. Classification (NCBI taxonomy): domain Eukaryota; kingdom Viridiplantae; phylum Streptophyta; class Magnoliopsida; order Geraniales; family Geraniaceae; genus Erodium; species Erodium trifolium. The sequence continues at coordinate 6,379 of JAYMTN010000531.1, read as the reverse complement.
CAATGTCATTTACTCTTTATTTTCCAGATACCCTCGAGAATATGACACAAAAGTCTAATAAAAGAGGCATAGAAGTCAACGCGAGCATTGAAAATCACAACAACAGAAACCCAGAAGGCAGGACCTAAACCCAAAAGCTTCGAACTTGAACGATTTTCTCAGCGATTGAGAGCAAAAGAGATGCATAGAAAGCAAGAGAGCAAGTGGGTTGGCGAGATTGAAACCTGTATTGAGGATCGTAAGGCGATACGATGGTGTTCCGGAGCTTGACTCTGCGGTTGCTTCTGGCTCCGAGCGCCGGGAGAATCCCGGTGGTGAGACTGTACTGGCTTCCGTCTCTGGAGAGCTGCTCGATCTCCGGTTCGCCGCACATTGAAACCCTAAACATGCCTCTGATTCCGGCCGCGTCCGCCATCTTTGATCACTCTACGGTGTTGAGATGTTTCTCCGGGTTTTTGCCTCTCGAGGATTCTCCGTATTTATAGTTTTGAAGGCTTTCTCTGTCTTACCTGCTTGTGACCTTCGCTCCCCACAACACTACTGTCCCTACAATTGCCTTTTGACCTTTTTGCCCCTACCGTCTTGGTTTCTTTCCCCTGCGCCACGTAACCCTCCTACAGGCTACAACCGTTGATTTTACTTGTCAACCATTTGCTAAATATCTTCATTTTCTTTTTTTTTTAATATTTTTATGTTATACGAATTGCAGAAAGAAAAAATATGTTACTGATTTTCCATCGGATCTCGCTTTGCATACATATATGATTTCTTTTCTCAAAACATTTTTTTTGAAAGGATAATATACTTTTATTTAGAAAAAAAAGTATATAAGTTAATTAAAAGTCAATAACTGATATTAGACTAAGATTATGACTCTTGATTGTCTTGAGACTTCAAATTTCATTTGCTTGAGAAAATACCAAATCAAAATCTTTGTCATTGACTACTGAAGCGAAAGCTCGAGCACTTCATTTGTCGCCAACTTTCGCATCAATACCCGAATAAGTTGTCCGATCTGACAAGCGAAAGCACAAACACTTCATGAAAACATCAATCTCATAACCCGATTTGATTTATATCAGTACCAGAATAAGTTGCCCAATTTCGAACTGCCAACAACCCTTGACGATGCCCTTGCACCATCGTCAACCACCTCCTCCTCAACACTCGAAGATCCCTATGGGGGTTCAACCGGCCGAGCAGACGATATCTTCCTATTTCCCCCTTCGCCACCCTTTGAAACTCAAGAATACCTCTGCCAGCCCAAACTAGTTCATATCAAAACCTGATCTGGTAGTAACGATTTGGTCTCTACCAATAGTATCAGACTCGTCATCAAATGTCATCGCCTCATCCTAACCAAAACCATAATATCCAATAAACAAAAACAAACAAATAAACATCAAAAAATAGTTTAGGGATAGTAGAAGAATTATGCATGAATTGACTAACTCGACCAATTGTTAAAAACTTCGGGTTTTTTATTTATTAAAATGTGTAATATTATAAATTCAGAAACCCACTACATAGATGTGCTTCAGGAAAATGTGGGCTGACCACTAAGAAGAAGAGACATAGAACACAATGTTCGTTGATCTTTAGATTACTAGAACCGTCACAGACGGTATTAAAGCGCCATATAAGCAGGAAGGGAAGATGGGGGATGAGAAAACAGTAGTGGGAGTCCTGCTCCGAAACCTGGCCAAGGACTGCATCAGTAGCAAGAGACAAAGCTTTCACTAAGGACCCCTCCCGGAGCCAGCCCCTGAAGCATGGAGAACCTAACATTCCACCTGGCGAGGCTATTTTCCAGCCCTTGCATGGTCATCCCGGGGAGCATCAACATCGCTCCTCTTTACTCCTCCGGTAGCAGTTCCTCCAATATATATATGCCCAGGTGTAATGGGCGTTGAAACTTCAGTGACCCGGCTATCAGAGAGTTGGCCGGTCACCAATTTTATCCAGCCTAGATCCACTATCCCAGGTTGGGTATTAACCCAAGGCTCTGTATGGTTAGATACAGTGCTCGGGGAAACACAGGGGATCCTTCCTTGAGTTGAGGAGCCTTTAGATACATTTCTTGGGGAAAGCCTCCTGAATCCTGGAGGTACGCTCGGCGACGGCTCAGTCCAATCTGTCGCATACGGCTTCACCTGCTTATCCCTCTGAAACTCCAGAAGATATGTGTCATACCTCAGGGTGCCCCGCATTTCCAGCGCGCAATCTCACACCATGTGCCCCATTCTCCTGCAGTTGAAGCAAAAAATCGGGAGCTTTGTGTAGGTGAGGTCGACCTTGACAGGATCTGGGAACTCCTTGAAGCGTAGCACCAGACTCCGCCTTAGGGGGCACGCAATTAGGTGCCAGTAGCGCACCCTCATGGTGCCTCCCCAACAAATTCCCCACTGGTCGCAGGGTACCTCCACACAAACCCCTAGTGCTCCCCCGATCGACTCCCCTATTTCCTTTGTCCAGACCAACAGATGCAAACCCCGAGCGTGAACTCATAGCTGTAGCCGGTCCAACGCGGGGAGCTCCCGTGCACAAGTGTCCAGATCACTGAGCAGGAGGGGCCACACGTCGAAGCACCAAGGCTCATTACCTAGACCCATGATCGTTCCTCCGCCATCCTGAAGTATAAGCCAAAGTGGCCCGGCCCGAGATCCTTGACAACAAGGCCTTCTATTGTCCGACCACACGCGGTGGTGATGATATGGAGAAGGACATCCTTCCGAGGAGGTTTGGACGTCCACAGCTTCCCCAATAACCCCCATGGCTGACGGGCGATGATCGTGGAGGCAGCCAGAGAGAACGGGACTACAACCTTGACCTCCTCAATAGAGCAGGATGAGAGCCCATCATGGAGTGCCGCCATGGAAGCTTGCAACTCCGGTAAGGCCACGGTAATAGGCGATGGGGGCTCATCTAAGGAAAGAGCCACCGTCCGTCCACGAGCCATGCTAGCCGGAACAGTAAGGAGAGAGGGGATGAGTGAGATTCTATCCCGGTTGGGGAGACAGCGACCCAATCCCAACGCCTCCATCGCTGTCCGTGGGAGGTCCGCCATTGGCGCCTTTCCTCGCGCCGGATCTAGTCGAAGAGGGGGAGGATCAACCCGAGGGATAGGAACGTAGGGGAGGGGTGGAGAGGAGGTGACGACCTGTGACGAAGGAAGAGGGGCAACCACTGAGTTGCTTGCGGGCGAAGTAATTCCCTTTGGCTTCATCGATCGCCCTTGCAGTGGCTTGAGTGTAGGTGGTGGGGCAGAGCGCCCATGGAGAAGGGCACCAATTCCATGGAGGGAGAGAGTGTCAGTGGAGCTAGCGGAGCTAAAGAATGTGGTAAAGGAGACTCGACTAGGGTTGGCTTTGGCTTTCTCCTAAACCGGGGTTTTAAGGCCTGAAGCTCTCCAGTGGACAGCGTGGTGTTCGAGGGAGAGGACTGCACCAGGGGCGACATGACGGGGCCGATAGTGATTGCAGTAGCAGCAGCGTCAAGTGTGTCGACGACGGGAGCAGAGATATGGAGCACCATTATCGTAGAGGTTGGGCGGCTAGGGCTAGGGTTTAGCTCTCGATTAGCGAGAGAGAATTTAAAAAAACTTCGGTTAATGTGTTGAAAAACTTAAATATGTTAGTCATTTAAAAGAGAATTATTGCTTTTCGATGCGATATTTATACCTTTCTCCATATGTATATATCATGGTTTTTTTTGAATGAAAGGTACATATTTCAGTAATACTTAAAAGAGTCATTACAACGTTTGGGACCCCAGAAGGTCCCCGAACAAAAAACTCTTAGAAAGGGTTATCGTTTAAAAAGATTTGTAAAACTCACAAAGGCGAACAGAAAGCAAACTACGGAGCTGGCGAAACTGACGAGGACTACACAAGGTGGTGCCTGAACGTTGCTTGATCCCATGGAGAGGACTCTTTTCGTCATGTGGAGTGCGATCGAATCTGACCTCATCAGTAACATAGGGAGGATCGGCTTTAGCCAAGGACCCCTCCCTAGGTAGGTCCCTGAAGCCATGGTTGTCCATCATTTCTTCTAGTAGAGTTGTTTCCCAGCCCTCGCCTGATCTTCACGAGGTTCTCCTGTAGTATCCCTCTTCATTCCCGGCGTCGCATATGTGTTAGGCAGCGACCCATTTGGCGGCATCTCAAGCAGCATCCCAAGTGGGACATGTATCTTTCCAGATGGGATGGGCAGCGTCCCAAATGGGCAGGCTCAACCGAACTCCCCATGAGCGTTGCCCTAGACGACCCCCATTATTCCACCCCTATCAAAGGGTTAAGTAAGGTAACCAAGGTTACAATTGACCCCCTTCCTCGAGACGACGGGGGCTTATGTAGAGTATCCGAGGTCAGTGGATCGAACCCAGGAGGATGGGCTGGTGCTTTCCCAAGTCCATAGCGTAAGACTTTTCCATCTTCTCGGGCTTGTATACAAGGAGAGAATAATCAAATCGCGAGATTCCTGGAAACTCCGAATCACAATCCCGAACCTGGTGACCGATCCGGCCACAGTTGAAACAGAATATGGGGAGCCTATCGTAGGTCAATGTGACCTGGATTGGATCCCTAAATTCCTAAAACTTCAGGATCATGGACCGACACAGCGGTCGATGAAGTTCCATCCCAAACCTAACCTTGACGGTCCCGCCCAAGAAAAGGCCCCATTGGTTTCAAAGCACGTCCAAACATCCCCCAAGAGTCGCTCCGATGACTTTTCCCGTTGCCTTCGTTCGAACCGACGGCGGCAGACCACGTGCATGCACCCATAACTGGATTCGGTCTAGTATGGGAAGATCCTTGGCCATGGGATTCACAATGTTCCATAATAGAAGCGGGTACCCATTGAAACCTCATGGTTCATTGTATCGAACCCATGCCCGAGATCTGGTTGTTGAAGTAGAATCCAAATGTATCAGACCCTAGATCCTTTACCACCAATCCCGACGCTGATCGTCCTCATGCACGCGTGAAGATCTTTAGCATAAAGTCCTTACGGGGTGGCCTTAGGGAGAGAAACAGACCAACCATACCATATTGCTGACATGCAACGATGTCAGGGTTTGCTAGAGTGTAGGGCACCACAATTTCCATGACATCCTCCTCAAGTAGGGAGCAAGCCGAGACGCTAGCTTGAAGGGTGGCCATGGATGGTCCCGGCTCCCAAAGTAAAGAATGATCCTTAGGTACAGTCGGACTCACGGAATCAAGGCCTTCAAGGTCGGAGACAACACCCCTAGAGTCACAGGAACAGGACCTCCTAGTGGCGGCGATGCCATGTGGTGACTCGAAGGAGAGCCCTAAAAACCAGGTCCTTCCAAGGGAGTTGTAGTAGCAAGAGGAGGCAAGGAGGAGAAGGATACCTTCGGAGGCCGGCCACGCTTCAGTTTGATCATACTAGAGGTCCTCGAATCGTCCCCCGGATAGAAAACGACCAGTGTCGAGGATGGAATGGGTACAAATTTCGGAGAGGGACGAGACGACGTTGGATGGATCACCAGAGTGATCGGTGAAGGAGAGACGGTGGGAGAAACCTTTGTTTTACGCTTCTTCCTCTCTCTCACTGCACGGACGAAACTAGACGGAAGGCATGGGGGCATTAGTATGGGTACCGAGGGGACAGGTATACCAGACATGGCGAGCTCCATTGGCGGGGAGGACGACGACGTGGTGGTCGAGGTTGCAGGAGTTGCCATTGGCAGAGGAGGCTAGGTTTCAGGAGTCGACACGTATATGAGTTTTCATCAATAAGGATCTGTTTTTTTAAAAGAAGCTTCATTAATAAAAATATGACCTTACACTCAACAAATCATGGTATCCAAAATCTCCGATGGGTCCTGAGAAATACGAAGTAATTTGTATCCGAGATAATAGATAGGGACATATTGAGTACACTAGAGATTTGTGCTTGAACCATGAACATGTAACAGTCTAATTTTTTCGGACATGATACGTTTGGTCTTTCTTATCGACAGTCGGAAGGGATCCACCGAAAAATAAAACGCTTAAACACATCACCACAAAAAAAGACCACATCTATTGGATATCAATCGAAGAAAGATGACCGAGCCCTTGACGAAAAAAATCCCGCAAAGGGAACCAAAAACAATAAATAATATCACCATAGAACCATCCCAAACCTGGAACCGCTCACTAAAGGACAAGCGATGCCGTCAAGGAAAGATCCATGAGAAAGGGGAAGAACATAGACATATGGGTGGCAAAAGAGCCAATGACCTCCGTAGATATATCACTTCAACACATAAGTAATATAAAGTTGTTTTAATTTTATTACTAACGATGATATATACATTTGGACATTTACGATTGAACTACGGGCACTAAGACTAACAATCTCCCACTTGC
>JAYMTN010000530.1:0-16127 GCA_036897425.1 Erodium trifolium | reverse complement strand
ACGTCTCTGAAGTCGGGGACGACGCACGCGGGCCGCAACTCGGCCCGTGATGATGCGGGACGCGGGACGCAAAAAACGCGTCTCACACCGCGTCGTCTCGTCTCTTGCGGCCCGGATGGTGACGTTGCGGGACGCGGGACGCGGCAACAGCCGACCGAGTGTACATGCTCTAAGGGGCTGCTAGGTTTATGTCAAACTGCTAGTTCAAGCATGCAAAATCATTCCTATGGAATCACCAACTACAGATATGTTCCTTCGTTGATACAAACTACATCATCTCATTTACAATGCCTCCTGAGCTGGAAGACTATAGTGCAGTGAAGCAACACTTCATATCTCAGCCTGTTCCTGAACTTCAGGCAGGGAGGAACCACCATATTTGCTGGCCAAAGGCGTGTTGCTTCGAGATTGGCGTTTCGTGGGGACAAGCATAGGCTCTCCATCCATCTCTTCACTTCCTGCATCGCTCTCACCACCCTCAGCAATCTTCAGAACTGGATGGATATATGCATTCTGTAGAAACCCTTTCAGGTTCATGTTAGGCTCTCTCGCCCGTTCCAGCGTATCTTTCATCATTGCCTCCTGTAAAGGATACCTGACAAAAGCAGGCTCGTATCGCCCTTTGCAGAACCTGTGGAACCATATGGTCAGCACCGGGAGAGCGATCAGCAATGGGGTTGACTGTGCAGCTTCTTTTGTGCTCAGCAATCCCATCAGTAGCAGCTGCGACACAATCAATGCTGTTATGATCCGCCCGTGAACAGATGGCCAGAACGCTGCAGCGCTCTCATACTCTTGACTATACACATTGATAATCTGCGTATCACAACAAGACTTCATCATGTTACAACAACAATTTCTCCAAAAGAAGCTTATAATATACATTACATGTCTTACCTGATGGCGGTACACTACATAAGCCAAGCCGAAGAAAACTATGATGAAAGGAAGTAGGATGGGAGTGACAACCGCATAAACAAGACCGAGTAAGAAGTAGAGTTGTATCTGAGGCTCCCCAGTGTTGAAGCCAAGAGTTCCCGGGTCCATTGCTTCTTCTCTATCCTTTTCGGTCTTCACCAGCAAGAAATTCTTTAACTGGTACATTATCAATGGTTTCAATCTTAGAATCTCTCCAGCAACTCCAGCCCACCCATCCACCATTATGTACGTGATGAAGAAAGTTGCCTTCATTGGGATTGACGCACCAATTGTCCTCGGCACCCTGTAGGAGAATATTACTAGTCAACAAGCCATACATACGCAAGTTGAAATGTTATGTTTTTATGAGAACATACTCATTCGCAGACTGGTTCATGAAAGTATTTAGCTGTTGAAAGGCAGTTCCAGTGATTATGCTCCCAAGAAAGACATTTATGAATTGGAAAATGTAGTATCTTGTTGCTGATCTCCTCTCCAGAGCTGAAAGGCATATGAAGCCTTCAAACTTGGACATCATCATCAAAATTGAAGGTAGAAATATGAGGAAAAGCTTCAAAGCTATCCCCGGAAGGAATCCTTGAATGAACGATTTTACGACCTTCCTGCAGAGACATAGGAATAGGATGATAACATGGCTTTTATATCATGCAAAGAAGAGCGAGTAAGGAGAAGAACTCACATTTCAATTATGGGCTTTAGTAAAGGAACTGCTTTCTCAATACCCTCAATGTTTGCAAGAGACTGTACAAATGCAATTGGAATCATGAAAAAGAATGTAAGGAAGAAGAAAGCTACAGCAATGACGAGCCTCCGAACTGAGAGTGAAACATATGGAATTGCCAAGTTATCCCAAAACACATCACGGGGCTCAGGAGCCCACTCACTCAACCATAATGTTGGGTTTCTGGTTTGTTGAGTTTGTGCACAAACAGCGGCTGCCCATCGAGTTTTGAAGGAAACAAATGACGCTGACATGATAGATTTTGGGTTGCTCGTAATTTCATCTCTCTCCAAAGATATCTAATAATTTGTCAGTCAAAAGAACATAATGTTGTTAGTCACATGCTTTCAAAAGAACATACGACTCACTTGAAATGAACTTTCAAATTTAACGAATAATCAATAAGAAATTGTGAAGCTTACTTCTTTTGATAGTCTGTCCACCTCAGATGTATAATAATCAATTGCTTCCCTTTTCTCGCCGCAAAGCCCTAGAAACCCGGTCTAGTCAACGGGAACAGAAGTTCCAGATATCATGACAATTTTCTCATGAGTCACAAATATTGAATATAAAACATAAAAAGGCTAATAAGGAAGACTTCAAATGAGCAAATGTATTAGCAATATGGTACCTTCACAAAAGGCTTTCTAGATGGATTTCTAGAATATTTGAGCTGGTAGAAGTCCAACCAATTCTGCCATTTTTTCTTCTCCTCAACCAATTTCGAAAGTTTGTTTGCGTTGTAAACAACCTGCAAGGATTAAATGAGCAGGACGGCATAAACTTATGCCACTGAAGATTTAGGTGAGCAAATAACTAACAATGGGTATATATCATTTTAAGGACCAACAAGCTTGATGGCTATTTGTGTGTGCATGGTATATAAAAAATGTAAGAGGAGGAAACCTGATGAGTGAGATAGTGATCTGGATGGTTGACCAGAAAGAAGTGTTCCACGAGGTCACCAACTGATTCATCTGGATCTGGTGGAACGTTTCTCACAAGCACCTACACCACAATACAGTATATAAATATTGTGAAATAGAGAAAGCTTCCTTTCCTCAGGGAATGAAAATTGATCTTACTGTAAACTGATCCGGGCGCCTGTGCTCTGATGCAAGAAAATGCAGCCTCATGGATGCAATTATCGCGTACTCCTTGTTCAACACATAGCATGTCCAGAAGGTAAAGACATAAGCCATTACCAAATGAGTCCAAAATCTGCAACCATACAATTAAAAACCGAGGAACAAAGAACATATATTCCAACCAAAAGAAGAAGTTTGTGCATACCTATCAGATCCATTTGGAATGTTTGAAATAGAAAGTTTATCTATATCGCTGTAAGTAATATTTGAACGCTCTAAAGTGCTGTTGGTCCAATTAACTGGAACCATAACTGAAAAGGCAAGTAGTGCAATAGGAACAAATATTTTAAGCCTGCAATGAAATGGGAACAGAGAAGTGAAATGAGTCCAAAAACACAAAGATAGAACAAGGATAAATGCAGTTTAGTATAGCAGAGCATACCCTGTCAAGTAAATCCGCAAGTAAACAGCAGAATCAAGTCCGGCGTGTTCAATGAGCTCTGGTTCTGGCATTTGTAGGGCAGCAGGCATCCAGCTCAGGAACCTCACATATGACTTGAAGTCGAAATTGACAAATTTGCTGCCAAAAGAACCAGTGCGCAGTGGGCTGCACCTCAGTCCCTTTAGGTACCATTTTGGAAAGTAGACCCTATCGTTGATAGGTTGGATCCGAAGTACAGCAAATAAGAGAAAGAAGGCAAATGCAGTGAGGATATTGATAGTTGCTGCAACCCCAATATCACTCAGGCTCGCCATATTTCAGTTTCAAAGAACAATGATCTCCTGATAAAAGAATATAGAGCTGTATTATCATTATCAGCTATTTGGCAAGGAGAATATTGGGGGACTGCTAGTTAGATCACGACATGTCCATGATAAACAAACAAACCCATCAATCACTTTTTAGTATGCGATTCAAAAGCGGAGTTATTTTTTGACATAGAGAAAAATACATGAACTAAAATTAAAAAAAGAAAAGAAGTATAGCAAATATTCCTCAAGAATCTAAAACATCCTAAGCTAGTTTCTAAACAAAGAAAGCCACACGACACAACCTCACCAGTGTGCACTGTTAAGCCTACAATGGCTCCCCAATAATGCACCATGATTATAGTTAGTCTTATAGACAACTGATAAACCTATGCCCAAAGTCTTCAACTCTAAGTTATTGGTGACGCTGCCTTCTTCTTTTTTTATTTGGGCTACTTTAAAATATGTCAAGTAAAACATGTTGCAGCATGTTTATCCACAATGAGACATGCCATAGAACCAACCTAATCACTAATCAGCATAGCAAAATCACAATGAATTGAAATTGCTCAATCACCAAATGTCAGCTATAAACAGTCCATAATATAAAGCTTAAATCAAGTAGACCAGTCAACACTAACAGAAAAAAAATTAACAAACAGAAGAGGCATGTGCAAGACACTCAAAATTAGGAGGAATATCATATATTATCAGAAATGAAAGCATACAATCCATGTGGGCTCAATTATATTTTGGGAAAAGAACACATATAATCCATGTGGGGATCAATTATATTTCCTGAAAGGAAAGGCCCCAGGAAGCAACTACCAAAAATGAACATAAAAATCTCAACTTTAAACGCATAATTTGATGGTCAGAATCACATCAGCGATTCTTCATCATAATCGGAGAAACCCAAATTCAAGTTCCGTCCCCATTTCAGCAATATTCCCAAAACCAAACAGATCCTGAACAACAAGACGATATACACTCCCCCAGTTCAGCTTGACAGCGGTTCTAATCAATTTTTTTTCCCCTTCCTTTCCTCCACATTCTCGGCAGCCAAACCAAGTAACAACTCCAAAAACAATTGACACACACTCCTACACTGAACCTTCATTCCATGCGTACCTGTAGAGTGGTTGAGAGCGCAGAGACGGAAACGCAGCCGTTTCAACCCAGCCAACGAGAGCTCAACTTGGACGAAGTTCGGAAGTTGTATTAAATGAATGAACCCAGCTGAAAGGCGCCACCTTTCAGCAGTAGAGAGAGGGAAGGCGCAGGATAGCAGAAGGGTTGGGGGAGAAGAAACAAAGGCGATTACGTACAGAGAAGCAACGATCTCTTTTATTAGCATTATTTAAACAAAAAAAAAGACACTCGAGCCATTTGCTGTCGGCAAGAGGGAGAAGAGAGTCACTTCTCTAACGGCTACTTTATTTTATTTTTTTCGTCATTCTTTTTTTATTCGTTCGATGTGAATGGTCATCCCAAAAATAACAATAAAATAGCATAAAGTATTATTTATTTTGTCCTTTTCTTTCATAGTTTTAGTTATAAATTTCTCGTTACCTTTTGAATATGTAGCAACGACTAATGAGCAGGAGGAGGTTCACTTTCCCTCACCACAACATAAATGCGGCTTCGTGCCCCCATCTTTACTTGACTGAACGATTAAAGGACATTTTTCGAGTCCCATCTTGCTCGATTGAACGACTAAGAAACAGTTTATTTACTAATCGATCAAGAACAGTTAGCGAGTCTTATCTTGCTCGACTGAACGACTAGAGAACAGTGTAATTCCTGATTACACAGATTCTAATACAAGAAATAAGAACCAAGTCCCCACTCCAACATTATAAACGCCAATATATCATGTGTAGTCCTAAATTCGTAAAAATATCATTCATTCAATTGAATCCCAGTTTCAAAGGTATATTGGGTTGGAGATACGATAATGTTTTAGAAACTGAGGACAAACAGGTTTTCTCCAACCAGACTGTCATTTACATAAGCCATTCATGATAAATATAATATCCAAAACAATGTTGGGGACACACATGATCCATAATTTCTTTCTCTGCCTTCTTCACATGCACAAACAACACATATATTCACCATTACCAATACTACTTAAATTGGCCTTCCAGCTCATTGATTCTCATCAGGTGCATGAGCCTTGGACATACATGGCCACTTTCAAGTTTCAACTGCATCTCTGTGTCAGTTCTTTTGATGAACAGCAACCTGGTGGATGTCCATCTCCTTCAACATGACAGAACGTCCACACGAATCACAAGGAGTGGTCCTCGACCCACATATGCTTTCATGTTCCGATAATCCTCTCATTCTGTCTCTGATATCCATTGCAGAGTTCCCCGCTTGAACCATATCCCCACAAAAACGACAAGGAACCAGACGCAAGGGACAGGCCGAGGCCTGGTGTTGCATCTGTCAAACACAAAAAGTAAGAAATGTGGCAATAAGTTTACAATGGAGATTAGATGATTGTATTCACTAAAATACTAGACTATTTTTAATAAAATATGAAGAGGGTAGTAGCTCGCGTACCATTTGTTCTTTCTCAAGGACCACCCCACAGGCGCAGCTTATGGGCTCATGATATACTTTCATGTGCTTCTCCATCTCACCCTTCTGAAATGCTTGCCCACATTTCTCACAGTGCACGTGGTTCTTGGCCTCCTCCACCCTAAGCACAATTCCACAACCAGCATGCTGACAGGTGACATTATGTCTGCTACAGTAGGCCTCATGCAGGGCTATGGTCCGACTAGGTATATGGCGCTTGCAATTCCTACATTCCACAGTATCTACCCCTGCTGATGTTGACGAGGAAGACATAGCTTGCTGACCCTTGTGATTGTTGTCCTGAATGTTGACTGATATCTGGTACTTGGTTGTTCCCTTGAAGCCATAAACACCAATGCTGTATGTACCAGCCTCCAGACTCATATCCTTAGAGGTAAGGATCAAAGACTTCGAACCCACATCGTGGGAAGACCATTCATGCTGGTGCCGGGTTGGGAATAAGAGGGGATGCTTGGATATGTAAAGGTCGGTGTCTCCACCATCTGCCTCTGCTTCTACTTTAACCTCAACTACTGCATCCCCAGAAGCAATTTTCCCCCATGAATCATTGTCAATGGAGAACTTGTAATACATAAACTTCCCTTCCTCAACTGTCCCTGATTCTGAAGTCCCATACACAAGGGGCCTTAGGACATACTCATTTGTACCCTCTGAAACTGAATCAGGACCAACTACATCAACTTCAATATCTGTTTCCAGGACAGATACACTGGAAGAAGGTTTCAACTCAAGGACTCGCAATTTATACACCAACTCCCCATAATTTACGGTGAGCACATCATCTTGAGAAAGTGTGGCATGCTGGCGCAGGCTTGTTTCAAGAATAGCCTTGTGGTTGGGGAGGTCAGAAAAACCAATCCCTTCTGGCTGAAGTTTTGCGTAAGTTCCTTTTGGCAGCCAGACATACCGAACTTCAATCAGTGAAACCGGAGAATCTTTGGGAAATAGATTGCTCCATACATGAGGAGGAAGCCCAACAGAACCTTCTTCTGCAGTGAATTCCAAAACTCCTGAATGGGTGGTCCCACAGTTTCCTGTTTCAGCAGCCTTCATGTCTGAAGAACCCGCTTGAGAAACTACTGACAGCCGGAAGTATAAGGGTCCTTTATCAAATGCACCTTGATCAGACAACTCCGTGAAACAGGAAGATGGGAGTTTGATCTTATCCCCATTTCCCTGAAAAGGTACAGCTTCCAATATTCGGTAAAAGCTGATTCCCCTCCCAGCAAGCAAATTTTCTTCTGTTATCTGATCAGCCTGAGAGGAAAGGCAACTTTTAAGCAATTCTGAGTTCACCACTTGAGACTTAAACCATAAACAGGATAATTATTCTGATTTCACTGGATAACACTGCTAAATACTACTTTCGTAATTGTGAATGCAGTTTATGACACAATGGCGAACACAATATGGACAGGAAATTCATCATGTGCAAGTATGAATGCATATGACCCATATATACACATAGATAACCATTAGTTATAAGTTCAAATTTCAAATTGAGTCTATGTTATCTGACTGACAATCTTCCCCAAAACTGATGACTTATAAAGTAGAGAAAATCCGCAAGTAAGCAACATCTACTCTAATTCATCAATAAAAGGTGAAAAGCCACAATGATATGACAGTGAAAGAAACTAGCATGCATTCTACAATGTTTTTAATGAGTAAAAAACTCAATATCAGATGGAAAACTTTCAAGCTTGAGGTGCACTTGAGGTGCACATTGGTCCCATAAGACAATAGGGAATCAAATTTGAACAATTAACTAAGAGGTATAATGGCCACTACATATATTCCTAATGACAGACACCAACATGCTGATAATAGTTTGTAGGCCTGAACAATCTATTCCTCTTACTTAGTATACAACATATTGATGAAACTCTGGCAGCAATCTATTTAGCTCAACATGAAGTATTCAGTTAAACTTCTTTCCTTCCTTGATATTGAGTAAGCATAAAACTAAAAGGAAGAGAAAATTATATTCCTGAGCGAATCAGACATAAACTTGTAGATCCGAGCTCTATGTGTTTCTGAAATGGAGTCTATTGGATCTTCTTGCAGTGATTCATATGCCTCAAAGGCTTCATAAAAATTATTTTCAGATGAACCAATCACACCCAAAGCAAACAAAAACACTTGTCCCAACTTGAACAATATGGCATCAACTTATTGTTACGTTATTAAACCTAAATAACACATTCGGAAGGAGAAAATGTTTCTCCCCAAAATCTTAGGAGCCATAAGCTAATAGAATCATAACTGTTTCAAAAACATTATCCATGGCACTAAATCGGAGCAGAATGAGCATGGCAACGACAAGAGCGTTCCGATTTTAAACAAAAAAAAAAAAAAAACTAGAAATGGAAGCACGATACGGTACCTTGAGTTGAGCTTCAAGAGCATCGAGTCTGCGAGATCTCTGGACAGCTTCAAGAGCCTCACGCTGACGCTTGGCCTCTTCTCTAGCCTTGCGCTCCCTCTCCAATCTCCGCCTGGCGATCTCTTTCCTCTCCTTCTGCTCCTTCTCTATCTTCTCTCTCGCCCTTCTCAGCTCGAAATCCATTTCTCTTTCTCTAAAATCACTCCCTGTTGAGATTTTGATTCTCCTTGTGGATCCGATGAAAAGATATGAATGCAACTTCCTGGTCAAGAAAACCTCCCAAGGAATTGAAATCCTGGAAATTGGTTTCTTTTCTCCTATTTATTTGGTTTTTGTTTCATTTCCTCAAATATTCGAGAAGGATCTGGGCCTTCGTTAACTGGTAGAGCCCACTAGCCCAGCTGTGAGTTCATCTACCCTATTTGGACTCGAACTCTTCTTGACATGGTTGGTAGCCCGCCGGATACAAGGGGTGATTTTGTAATTTCGCTCTACAAAAACACGAACGTGGATTAATTTCTGAAATTAGAAGTAATTAAATCAACCTATCCCAAACTATACACGTGGATACATAACAAAGCCTTGGCCATCCTTTCCTCCTACCAATAAGCATCTTTTTCTTCTTTCATCTCATTCATACCTCTCTTTCATTTCTCCACCTTCATTTGTAGTTCGAAATGGAAAATTCGGGACGCATAACAACGCATTTGTCAGTAGAGAAAGAAACTCACCTTGTGATAACATGACTTGAGTATGTAGAGTCGACGGCCAATACTGGTCTAACTTTTACTGACAATACCTGAGGGCTGTCGATCCGGATATCAACTCCGGGTCCCAAGCTCAGCTTAAGGATCATTGGGACAAGAACACCAAGAAAGTGAAGAAATTCGACGATGTCTATTGACGTCGTGTCCAACAACGCCTTCCTGATACGACCGATTGGGAAATATTATATGCAACCTTTGTCGAGTACCACATTACGTGACGTATTCCATTAAATAAATTCCATTGGTGGGATCTCGTCAAAGATCAAGCGAAATGACGTCTTTACGTTGGGCTAATTTAGTTTTAATGTAACTTCGTAATCGTCTATTTAATGTCTTTCGTTCGAATAAAATTGCAATTTCGATTTACTAAAAGTGGGAAATGAAATTATTTTTAATTATAAATGTTGTTTGAGTCAAGTTGTTGAGTCAAACAAATTTGGTAACACTATAACTAATTCGGTAACAAATTTGCTTGAGTCAAGTTGTTAAGTCAAACTATAAGTCAAGTACTTGACTCATACACGGTACATATTCTAATAAACAAAAATGTAAAGCAAGAACTAAGGATTTTGTTCCCTGGCCTTGAGTTTGTTTATATATTATTTGTGGTATACAACACTCCCCGTTTACAACGGGAAATTAAATGATAAAACTTGTAGCCTCAAAGACGAGAAAGTGCTAGTCACGCTGCAGACCCCGAAAAAGAGAAGCATGAACGACCCCACACCGACCAAAGTACAAGCTGCCCCGAAGCAGTAAGAGACGAGGTATGCGAAGCAGCCTCGCCAAGGAAAATGAGTGGCCCTCCGTACAACGGTGTGTGTGGGGACGCACACATAGCCCTGCTACACTCGCTACAAGCCCGAAGCCCTGACCCCTCATTTCCCGGAGTTCTCCCTGATATCCCGTACAATCCACAACTTCCCTTAATCTATTTCCACGTGTGTTAGGTCGAGTCAGGAAATGTGTTGAAGTCCCTTAGTATTGCCCCATCAATAGAAGTCTGTCTCCTCCTTTTAACTTCTGGTATAGTCGGGTACTCTGTTATAGGGTCGAGCATTCCACACCTAAGTGTTAGAGCATAGTCTCACCCTTTTGATTTCTTGTCCTTTGTTTTATCCATGTTATGTATTTTCTACTTATAGTTTTGTTTATTTCGTATCAATAAAAGTTCTCACGATATGCTAAAGAAATGATAGAACTCGAGGTAAAACAAAGTTTCTTATCCCATTTTCTTTTCTTATTATCTAGGTCTTTGTATTGCAACTTGCAAGAGTGTAGCCTATATAGAGATAAAGGGTAAAGTATTCTGTAAGGAAAACAAGGTGAAGTCCACTTCTTTTCCAACAAACCTAAATCTATGCTCGATGTCAGTGTGCCAAATTTGAATCATTCATGACGGATCTGATCATAAATAAATTGATTGCATTTATCTCCTCTTTTCATCAACTTCCCAAATAATTGATTAATTATAGGAATCTTAAAATTCTCAACTATATACATTTACAAATTACAATAGTACGTTGCTTGAGATGCCTTACTCTATATGTATAAAGTTACACTAAAAGGATTGATTTCCCTCACAACTTAAAATTTTCAAAACTAACTAAATATATCGGATTGAGATCCATAATTAAAGATTAACAGGCAACATCCCAAAAAGATACAGACAAGAAAAGTATAGTATGATGCTTGAGAAAACCGTGTGGAAGGAACTTGAGGATTCATAAGATCCTAGCGTCCGGACACCAGATTCATGAGAGCTTGATTCTCGTAGAAGGAACCAACATCCCAGTCCTCTGTCGTCGATGACAGAGTCATCAACGCCACCACAATGGATCTCATGCTCGGCCGTAGCTGTGGATTCTCCTGCGTGCACGCCTTGGCAAGCTGGGCCATCTACAAACACACACATCATTACACTATGAATGCCAACATTGAACTGCATTCTGTATTTTGTCTTTCTGAGAAATATGTTTACCTTGCGAACTGAATCCGCCGGGTAGTTCTCTCCCAGCCTCGGGTCTACCAGCTTGTTAAAGTCTTCTGTAGGATCGGCCTGGCTAAGAACTTCCTCAAACTGCACAACATATAAACAAGCCAACGTTAAGCTCAGTGACCTTGTTATGTTTGTTAACTAAGTCCCAGCAGCAAGTTTTTTAAGAATCAAAAGTATTAGTTGATCCCTTGCTTCTACCTAAGCAAAGTGTTGAGATCAAATGCGTAAAAGAAGAACAAAAGTAAAATGCATGACTTTCAAGCTTCAATGTAGTTCAACTGCATACCAATGCAACGAGGCCCTTTGACTCAGCAACAGTGTCGCTTGCTTTGACTATAGCTTCCTTGGCAGAGATAAGTTCGTAAAGGACAACTCCAAATGCATACACATCCACTTTGGGAGAGACGTCGCCATATTGAGCATATCTGCACACAAGTGTTATTATACAAGCATGATCAATTTGGATGGAAACAGTCAAGTAATGAAACGTTATCTTACTCTGGTGGCATGTATCCAAATGTACCCACAAGACGTGTTGGGAGTGACGTACTTCCAACTTCAGTCAGCTTGGTCAATCCAAAATCTGCAACCTGCACTCTACACATATCAGCACATTCAGGTTTCATCTAGTCCATATCAACATTAGATTCAACGCAACCTTTCCATGGTAGTTCTTGTCTATCAAGATATTTGCGGTTTTGATGTCACGATGGATATAAACGGGGACAGTGTGCTCGTGGATATACTCAAGACCTCTTGCTGAATCAAGGGCAATCTGTACTCTGGTAGGCCATGCCAGTGGTTCCCTCTCTGTAAAAAAAATGCATCAGTATCATCACCATAACTTTCAACATCCTCGCTGCAAATTGAGATCTCATTCTCACCTGAGCCATGCAGATGCTGGCTTAAGTTGCCATTCTCAATGAATTCATAGACCAAGAAAAGAGAACCCTCGACGCAATGGCCAATCAAGCGTACCTACATCCATTTATTAACATATCAAACACCTAGAAGCCAATGATCAACAATAATACAAACTTTTCAAAACAATTCACGTGACATATTTTCTGGCCGAGGGAAAATTATGAGTTTTCACTCAAATCATAACCATATACCGTTCTTGTTTAAAGATGCTGTATTTACCAGGTTTAGGTGATGAACGCGTGTCAGAACTTTCAGCTCTGCGAGAAATTCTTTTGAAGCTTGCATATCCATCTTCTTGATTGCAGCTCTCTGCATAAATGGTGTTTTGATTTTATTTAACAAAGGGGCTTCAAATGCAATGAATTCACTCATATGGGCCAAAATACTAAAATGATTTGACCAGGAACTTATTGGTCTACAAAAATAAGCATGCTCCTCTGTTGTCATAATAGGACCTAGAACTTATTTGCCTAAAAAAGCATGATCCTGCAATTGTCTAAGAAACTAAGACTCGGACCTTATTTTATAACTATATGTCACACGGAAGTCCAAACCCTTTCTTTACAAAGAGTGAAGATACGACCACATACCTCGCCTCTGAGCTCTGCATAGTAAACAGCCCCAAAGCCACCTTGACCAATCTTATTAGCCAAACTGAAATCATCAGTAGCATTGGCAAG
The DNA here is from genome assembly GCA_036897425.1 of Erodium trifolium. NCBI lineage: Eukaryota > Viridiplantae > Streptophyta > Magnoliopsida > Geraniales > Geraniaceae > Erodium > Erodium trifolium. The sequence goes on along the minus strand of JAYMTN010000530.1, from coordinate 3,263 downwards.
TTCTTCATACGAAAACTCCATCAATTTGTCCACAGTAATGCCAGTAAGGCCTGGAGAAGCACCAGATGCAGATCCATTTGAGTCTGTAGCTTTCACTGGCAAACTCCCTGAAGCTAAACATACAAGACGGGAAGCTTCAGTCAGCCAAACACTGGTATATCATCACTCTGGTTTCAGTCTCTTCAAAATGAAAATGAGCTTATTAATAGCAAGAAGAAGCACCTCGGCCATCTTGAGCACGTAACTCATGAGACATTGTGGAGAGAGAATCATTGACTTTATCCTTTCGATAGAATTTAAAGTATAGACACAAGGATAATAATAGCAGTCCTCCTACTACAGCTACAGATATGCCGGCAATAGCTCCAACTCCTAATCCTGCTTATGTATAAGCAAAGTTATAACCCAAAATAGCATGAGTTTCCATTTTGTTATCCCGATTGAAACATAAATGTCAGACAAACCAAAATGTAAACAAGCTCAACCACCTGTGCTGCGAAAAGAAACAAAGAAGAAAGCAAAGGCAACATTAATGTCATGAAGAAAAATCAACAGGATGAAACAAGAAGTAAGCGATTCCTGTAGCTTAAGTAAAATTCCAGCATCTGAATCTACCTTGATTTCAGGGGACGGTAACTTCCACTTTGATCTGCAGAGAAGATAGATCCATATGTTAGAAGAGTTAATCTACACTTGTACATGGTATGAGAAACAACAGAAACTCATTTCAAGTTACATACTAAACACAATGATTTGAATACATGGTTTTGTACAGAACCCTTAATAAAAAGCCTACTAGTTCCGTAACTTCACTCCAGCACCAGCTAAATTACCAATGGCAGAATCACAACAACGCTGCTATATCTTCAACCACTCGTTCACCTCTATGCATAAATTTTTCTCTGTTTCGACATGATCAAAAGACGGTATAACAACAAAACCTTAATATAAAACTACTGCCCACCTTCTTTCACCATGAACCCACATATGATATGATCAGATCTAGCCTATCTAAAGTTATAAACTACATCAAGTTTTGACTTTTATGGATCAAAAGTATTTTCCCAATCAAAAGGAAGGCTGATCACATAATTCCCGACAAGTCAAATTCTCAAAATCATCCTCACTACTTATACATCAAAAAAGTGCCAATTCAGTATTCAAAATTAGAAAGTCACAAGTTACTATCATAAACAAAGCATCACCTTTGCCGGGTAAGAACACCAGACCGCTCCCGCTGCTGAAATTGGCGTTCTCGTTGTAGCTCCGCAACAAGCCGGCGCTGAAATTGGTCGCCGCCGCCACCGACTCCAGAGTATCGTTCTGCCGGAGCGGGTAGGTGACGAACAACCCATAATCCTTGGAAACGGCGCGGTTCCCACAAGAGCAATTGACGGTGACATTCAAGGTTCCCGAATCCGGAATAAGATTCGCGTCGAGATGGTTGAACGCCTGAAGCCAGGAGGCCGTGGTCAGGCCCGAGTAGTCGACGCTGGCGACCTTGCCGTAGGTGTCGCCGGGCTGAATCTGGTAGGAGAAAACGTGGCCCAGAAACTCTCCATTGATGCAGTCGCAAGAGAAGGGGACGAGAACCCTTGTGCCCCACTGCACGCTGTCCTTGTTGGGTACCTCCGGATTGTAGGGCACGATCGTTTCAGGCGCGGTAGGACCCATAACGTCGCCGATGAAAGTGAGATTCGAGCCCTCCCATACGTAGTACGATGCCAAAGCGAGGTCACACCCTTTTGCGCACTTGGAGTCGGCCACGGAACAAACGGAGACGAAGAAGGAGACCCAGAGAAATCCCCAGAACTTGGGGGTCATTGCAGGCCCGGATGGAGAATTTTGGGGGAATTGAAGCAGACCCAGAACCAGAAGGTGAAAAATGATGGGGAGATAGAGACAATAGCGGACCGTTGACCGGTGTGGGGTTTAATTGAGGTTTAAAGAAATGGAGGGATGAGGTGGAAGACGATTCGCTGTAAAGAGGAAGAGGAGAATGATGATGATAATTGATGATTAATTTAAGGTTAAGCAAAGGAGCAATCATGTGGAATGTGTTTGTTTGCTTGTCCGATTACGAGGTGGTTTGTGGGTAACTGTACGTTCCCGCGGTTTCTAGTCTACCAATACCAGCCAATAGGGACGGCGCCGGCGATGCTCACAAGCTTTCTTACTCTAGTCTAGTCTACCGTCAAAATGTCAACCCTTTGACTTCTTTTTAGTTACCAAGTATTTACTTTCTTTTCTCTCTTCTTTTCTAGAGGGTCTGATGTTTTTTTTTTTTTGATAGCTGGCATGGGAATTTATTACGAACGATCAAAATTCAACAAGCCTGCTAAACTGTCAGGCACCACATTACAATTTGGAATTAAACATAATTGCTCCCAGTCGTTCGCATTTTTCGCCAACGCGTGTGCCACTTGGTTAGCTTCTCTTCGGATGTACCTGACAATAAAGCCCTGCAGATCCTGCAGCATTCGTTTGCAATCTGTGATAATGCCCCCCAACGGCCCCAGCAAGCTCCCCGCCTGTGTTACAGCTAGAACTACGTTTTGACAGTCCGACTCCACCACTCCCGTGCTCCACCCTTCCCCGCGGATCCATAACAGTGCTTCTCGAAGTGACAATGCTTTAACAGCTTCCGGATCTCTCACTCCCGGAAAAGTGACACACCTCCACCCCTGCAACACACCCTGATCGTCCCTGCAAACTACACCCGCCATCATTTATAAATTCAGTGATGTTTTAATTTTTAGCGAAATTATACTCGCCATCATTTATAAATTCAGTATACACATTCCTAACTATAACTTGGTTCGGAAAAATACTCGAAAACTTAAGATTTCTCTCTCGGACTTCTTCGGCTCCCTGATCTATCGTCGTCACTTTGGCCCTTTTCTCCAATCATTCTCATCACTTTTTTCTATTACCTGCTATGAAACCACAACCACTATCCCCATCAACACCTACCGCCTCGTGTCTGCCATCTCGACGCCCACTATAAGTCGTCCGAGAAGGAGGGGAGTATGGATCTTTCCGTAGGAAGAAGCCACGAAAACATCAAATATCGCCACAAAGTCCCCATGAAATGATATGCAACCAGTCTAGGGAGCGGCCTACCAGGCATACTCTCGTCAGCTACCACTAAGCAAGACGTGGCCAACTCTCCCGTAATTGAAGATGCAGTTTGGGTGCTTCGTATAGGTGAGGTCGACCTTCACGGGATTTGGGAAGTCCTTGAATCTCAATACCAGTCCCCT
>JAYMTN010000529.1:0-16128 GCA_036897425.1 Erodium trifolium | reverse complement strand
GTGGTGGCCAATGTGTATATTATGAGCTTCTTGTTGTGTGCTCCTCCTTAATAAGGCCCGGTTCTCCCCAACATAGTCGTGGCACACAAGGATCTCGAATGCGGGTATTGACTTTCTATTAGGTGTGTACGTTATAAACTTGGACGAGATCAATTTGTTAGAGGAAAAGTAATTGGAGATCAGTTTGTGTAGTTATCCCTACAAATTTTTGTAACAATCCCCATTAAAATTGAAGATCTTGAAATCTAAGAAAATTTCAATTTTTTGGATACTCCACCTGCTTAAATATACTATATTTAACAAAATTAGTACTTAATCAAAATTAAATCGACCAACTTGTAAACAAACGCAAGGTTTCACAGTACTCGATTGGTCGGAATTTGACTGCCGGTCATCAGTTACTTTTTGCGGGCCAAATGACTGATAATTGTCTATGACCTAGTGAGTTTCTCTTTGAGGAATTAAACTGGTTTTTTTTTTGTGACAGATATACATTTGTGTCTTTATTGTTTCTTTTTTTTGTTTTGAAAAGATATGTATTGTTTAAAAAAGAAACAATATATGTTTTGTTTATATATAGCTAAATCTTTAAAGTATATATGATCTCAGATTGACAGTTCATTTCAAAAACGATAGGTTGAGTGGCATATATTCAGATGTTAAATACAGATTATGTTTACACACCAAACAAATAAGAAAAAGTTCCATAGAAGTATCAACCTTTTCCTCATACACTCAAGATTCAATCCAGGTAGCAGAGTGGCCTAGACATCATAGCCTCTATCTTACTTAGATCATTTAACAACGAAAATTAGATTGTTGAGCTGCATAAATTTGGCATCTGAAAGCTATGACAACATATCTGGTCTAGCTTCAATTTAGAGCCTATTTACAGTCTATGGCCAAGATAACTCAACTTGTATGTAACTCCGACCCAACAAAAGTTGAAGCTTTAGACACTCAACATCTATCAATAACCCAGACCCCTATCAATAACCCAGACCCGTAACTGCACACTTCAAAAACAGAAAGCTGATACCACTTAGAATCTAACTGATTTGGGTGCACCATTATATTGTGAAGGTTGTTGGTTCACCTGTGATGTGCCTCCAAGAACATGAAATATGGAAACTTTCAAGACCACATCATACATGTTGATCAGCTCAAACACACAAACGTCTCCTTCCTCCAAGTTGTTACCCAATGAGAAATCATACCATCCCCGCCCTAACCTAGCTCCACCCCCTTTATAAAGGTACCGCACAGGCCACTGCTTCCCTCTAGGATCTTGAAGTTTGATGAAACCCGAAACGCCACTTAGATGCTTCCCAGCAAAACAGGACGGTAAATACTGTGCAATAAAGAGTCATGTCATAAGCTAATAGAAAAACATTGTCACCAAAGCTTTTTATTGAACCGGTCAAGCACTTGGACTTCGGTCTTGGGACCTGGGTTCAAGTCCCAGCATCGGTACCTCACTCCTTATTATCTTTTCCTTTGGGCCTCTCTCTCTATTCAGTCCTTGTTGGGCTGCTCTCAAGGTAGGGGTCACACAAATTCAGAGCTCTCTTCTACATAAAAGAGCTCATGCTTGATACATCAATCTTAAAAAGTTATTCAAGAATAATAATAAAAAATGTTTGGTGCTCCTTTGTTTCTACATTAGCAAGGTCTTCTTGAGACCAAATGCTTTGATACATCTGATTTAGTCGATAAAAACAAAAACATTGTGACATGAAATTAAAACGCCATTAAGTTAATAGCTCACCATTATACACCCTCTGTACAGATAAGATGGTCGCAAGACAACCCTGCAGAAAGGATTGGCGGAGTCAAATGTTTTTGAAGCACTTAGGGCCCTTTCTCTTTCTTCAGCTGTAGCTATTCTAACACTTGAAGGAGGAGATCGGTTGTTAAGTATAAACTGCATGTCTCCTTCCCCTCTGTGTTCTGACTCCTGATCATCTGCACTTCAATTGTATCAATGATGAGAAGAAAGTTAAGTTCATAGTCAATGTAACATGAAAGAGAATCTTAGCCTATAGAGCTTACTGCCATCAAGCTTCCTCTTTCGTTTGGTGTACTTCGGTCTTTGTATTTGGTCATTTGTATACAATACTTTGACCCCATATCCATTTCTAGACAACATTGGCCCGTGTGGATTACCATCAACCTTCGGTGAAGGCCAGTCTTCTTCATCGGCCAAATTGACAGAGTTCTTGAGTTTAGGCCCAAGCCCATTGGACGTATTCTGCGCTGCTGGTGGAGGGTTGTAACTCATGCCAAGAGTCAATTGATCGACTCTTCCATCACGGGCCTTGCTTACAACAGAAGCTGGAGTTGGGTATGGTGAAGAAGACCCCACATTCTCAATAGAATCATCATCTTCCATTTCCTCAAATACATGATAATGCTTGCTACGATTGGGCTCTTCAGAACTATTTTGGCCTTTGCACTGATAATTCAGCTCAGAAGTAGGCAGGTTGAAGACCTGAACTTTGAAATTCGAAAGGCCTTCGTATTTGAAGACCAGAATGTACCCAACACGTATAGAGTAATGCTCTATGAAATCCTGCCAACCACTGCAAAACCATATCTTGGTTTGATCCCTTTTCAATCCCACCAACCAGATACGACCATTGGGGACAGTGAGCCTAGCAACAGTTGAAAGTTCACCCCCAAATCTCCTTATGAACTTTTCTGGGATTCTCTGTGGGTAAAACAAATCCAAATCACACTAATTCCTAGTAACTAGGTCCATAACATTATCAGTTTATAAGGATGGTTGAATCAAAAGGGGCACAACATTCAGAAACTCGTATCAGAAAAGGAAAAGAATAAGACTACCCAGGCCCAAAGGAAGGGGGAAAGGAAAATTACAGAACAGAAAAAGAGAAGAAAATCCCAGAAAAGCATAGAAGAAGGAAAACCAGTCCAAATCTAAACCAATAAAGAAAGGAAAAGAAAAGGGAGACCCACTCAGCAAAGGGGCTCCACAATTACAAGCCAAACAATTTCAAAGAAAAATGACGAGAAATTAATAAAAAAATCAGTTTTTTCTTCTTCTTCTTCTTTCAATTTCACTATTTATCAAGGATGAAGAACAGTTGGAAGATCTCAATCTATCACAGATTCACAACTAAACTATTCAGCTAAAAGGGTTACTGAGCTCCTGATCTTCATGGGTTTTATGGCTTTCTCCAACCCAAATCCCCAAAACCCTAATTTTCCCAGCAGGAAAATGATTCTAACGTCACAAAACCAGATTAAAATGACGTGAAACAAAACAATCTGAGAAAAAGAAGAAGAGGGGTAAGTGAAAATACCAGTTGCTTCTCATGGATGATGGAGGGCACAATCAACTTGTAGAAAATGCAAGACCTAGAGCCACTCCCAGCAGAAGCAGGCTGTGACATTGTTACAGTGCCAAGGTGGAGAAGAAGAGGAAAAGGCCAGAGTTCATGAGATGATCAAACCAACCACCAAGTGTTTGTCTTGGACTGTATATTTAAAGGAAGCATTTTGGTGTGCACCAACTGGGTGTGGGGACCACATGGTATGTGGGCCCTAAGCTCCTTTTTTTTAATTGTTTTATTTATTCTTTTCTTGCTAAAATTGACTGGTCTGAAGAGCAATCTTCTTCCTCAGCAAACTTTTTGACTTAGGGTTTTGATGATGATGATGATGATGATGATGATGATGATGATGATGATGATGATGATGATGATGGTGGTGGTGGTGGTGGTCCTTATAGTATTAGGTCTTGTTTCTTTAGACAAGAAAGCAGTGAAAGGGCTTGCTTGCCATTTGAAGAATTGAAAGCCAAATAGGGCTTGATTGCCATTTTTTGGATATCTCATTTTCTTTTTTCGGGCACAAATCTCATTTTGAGACCATTAATAAGAGGTGTAAATGACATTTACTGTCCAATTGATTATCATTTTTCAGAAAAACTCCTTTGTTTTTTTAGTGATTTGTTAATGACCAGAAAACATCAAAAAATTATGGGCAGTTTGATACTCTTATATTTTGAATCCTGATCACTCGGGCTTGATCAAAACTCTCAACTATTATGGCTGATAGAAAAATAAATCTCCAAGCTTTTACATAAATAAAATGGATATAGTTTATAAAATCGTCCATTGATATGAGTAACGAATCCATTCAACTAGTGATCTAATGAACCTGGAACTAAGCTGATCTTGTTTCTTCGGGTAGTTCCCTATGGGTATGGAGTTCCGATAAGCAAAAGTAAATAAATGGGGCCTTCCCCACATACAAGATTATTAGAAACGATTAATTTGCAGTTCAAGTCACAAACCATAATAACAATCAAAATATAACCTGCATAAGGAAGCCAAATATACTTGTAATGTTCCATCACATATATTTTGTGGTCTCTCTCAAAAGACATAAATGAATGTAAAGAATAGAATTGAACTTGTTTTCTACTAAACATAGAATACAAAACCCTGTTTAAAAGGGAGTATTCCTGGACAGTATAAACAGACGATGATGAGTTCTATTTACATGCTATGCTGAGTTTTTTTGTACATTTGAAATGCAAAGGGACTAAACCAATCATGCTTCCCTGTTCTAACATAAGCCAACACTTGATGCAAAACCATAAAAAAGCCGACCCCAACTGTTAGTAAAAACACGAGAATTTGTCAACACTCTACAAACTTTGACAGAAATAGCTTCAGCCACTCAGAAGCAATGTGTTGGAAGAACCAAGAATTAACTCCATTAAGGTTCTGGTATAGGCATCTTCTCATGAATATCTAGCACAAGCTCCCGCAACTCGGGGAAAACTGACACCAGTAGTAGCTCTAGAGTTGCAAATGTAAGTTGCTTAATGCAGATTGTTGACTGGCAAATTATGTAACACGTTAGTCTAGTGAATTCGTCATATAAATGTGAGTGACAAAAAACAAAGTGAAGAAAAATTGCTGATAAAAAATAAAAACAGAGTGAAGAGTGGTAACAAAAAGGTTAACATGCTTCAGACCTGAAGGAAATAAAACATATCTCTTGCACAACGTCTATACTGCTTCTGGCCAATCAAGCCAACTAAAGCCGATGGAACTTCATCTGTCAAAAGGAAGAAAGAGGTTCTGGATCGATCAGTTAATTCATTCCCATCTTCATTGCATTGAAACATCATGTTAGTAGTAAATAAAAAATAGAGAAAAAATGGACTCAAATATCCATTGATATTGCATCAACTTGTTGTAGAATTTCTGCCTCCCTGAATTCTAGATGATATAAGGAAGTACTGTACTCACTTGAATAGAAAAATGTGACTTACCGAAGAGTATATTCTCAACAGCTTTTGCTCTCCGAGTGGCCTCAAACTCTTGCTCAAAAGACCTTGGCTTCGAGACCTTGACGCCTCCCATTTGGCTTGCATATTGTAAGGGATCCTCGGTATTATGAGCATCATCTACTACATTTTGAGTGTTCCTTAACTTTAGGAAGAATATTCCACCAGGCCAGAGAATCTGAAATAGATAAAATTAGAAATGATGTTTCCTCCCCCATGAATCTACACTTTTCTGAGTTAGCAACATAATGCAAGCTCATTATTGTTAAGGAAGAATTGAGATAAGAACTGATAAGATTCAACACAAAACATACTTTACAAATTAGAGTAATAAAATATCACTGGCACCCAGCAACGTCATCATCCAAGGGATACATCAAAGCTTCAGGATTAATTTAACTACTTGACCAAGTGGTTACGTGTTTGGTTCCATTGACCCATGTCTAGGGTTAAAACCTAGTACCAAGCAGTAGTGTTGATAAAAATTAAATATAAAGAGGGACTTAGAGATGTTCATATAATTCTATTTTCATATGTTATGACTAGAATTTATGAATTTTCTACACCTCATATCCTGCACAACATATTCATATTGGTGGACATATGCATCACATGATACCAGGCTTGGCTTCAGCACAACCAAAATATAGTCTATACCCGGAGCACATGAAACACTACAACAGAAAATTATAGCTCAGAGCACAATGTAAATATATAAATGGAAAGAACGAAAAATGTTAAAGCCCGATCAAACCCAAAAGCTCAAGCTAATGGATGGAGGCCTCAAGATGCTTATCAAGTGGTCACTAAATTTACATTTAATGTGGGACACTTCAACTATCGCTCACTTCCAAAATTGCATAAACCAAGTCTTTAAATATTTAAAGCAGGAAAACAATTTCTTAGGCCCCACTTTACTTTTGAGAAGAACCTTATTCGGATCTGACTTAGATAATAACCAGATCCGACTAAACTTATACTTCAATGTTTCGAGCTTCTAAACAAGTTTTCGTTAAGCTTCACTAGGCTGCATTCTGCAACTAAGATAAGAACCAGGCTAATTTTTTAGTTTCCACAACCTTATCCAGTCTGCACACAATGGAAATCTTAAATAAACATTCCTATTCTCAATTACTAGCATGCCACAACGACAGGTAGAGAAGGTATTAGTTATTTCAAAATTAGGCTTCTGTAATCACATAGGGCTCTGCATTGAGAAGCATGTGAACCACACATTTAGCTAGGAATTACAAAATTGTTAAAACCATTAGTTATAATAAGAAATAATTATTAGGTTGGTTCACTCACATCTTGAAGCCACCGAATCCCTAGAGCAATAATGTCTTCCCTCCTGAGCCAATGAATCTGCCTCAAGAGAAAGTCATCAATAGCATCTTCCATGATTAACTGTAATATTTGTTTTGATATCCAAAAGACCTGTCTTCTGCATCAACAAAGATGGTCATATATTAGAGTCTGCACACTGTAATTTTTCATAAATTTTCACCAGTCCAGAGCATCAGACAGCTCATGTAACACTCTGGAGAAGGAGAAAACAAAGCCTAAGGTGTATACTATTATTGTTCATATACCTAAACAGAGCAACAAGTAATGAAGAACAACATCAACATACTAGATTCAGAAAATGGTTGGTAAGGAACATGAGATGAGAATGGTTAGTATGGAACATGAATCAGGAACCTTTCAGGAATATATATTTCAGGTACTAAAAGATCCCAGCAAAATAGAGAAGGAATACATAGTGTCATGTCACAAATTGGAGGAAACAAAACTGAGATCATAAGGTACAAAGGAGGCCATTATATTCCTCTTGCTGAAGAAACTGAACAAATGAATTGACCAGAATATATGGCAACGAGCTTCCAAGGCTTAAAATATGAGAGTTAAGTGAAGGGAATATAAATGGTTAAGATTAATCAAGGCAGAGGCCTTCAGAATAATCTTTACATTGATCAGTTCCCTTACCGCCATATGTATTCAACCGTGAAAAATAAACAAGTTCCTGTCTTGGATAAGAACAACTCTCTCCAACTCGAATCAAACAATATACCCAACTATTGACCAAGTAGTTATATTAAAGGTTGTGAAATGTATCCACAAACATTTAAATTATCCTGAAAGTGGTTTTCCATGTCAAGTCCAAAAGAGAAATGAAGGAGAAAGAACTGACCTTAGCCAGCCTCTTCTGTTTAGCATAAATATCTTATCAACTAGATTCAACAGTGGTACGTTTACATTGGGTGGAGTCCACTGCAAGAATGTAACTTGTAAACTTCAGAAGGAATTCAACCCAAACAAATTACATACACAAAAAAAAGATGTGAAGCAATCTGCATGACACATTTAACAAGTAAAGAAGACTCCATGAAGCTTGTTACTTCAAGTTCCAGAATCTCTAAAGTAAGACTAGCCACATATGACTAGGTGCTCGAGTACAAACCTTCCCTTAACATGAAAATTACAAACCTTGGAAAGTAGCGTACAGGTCCTTGGATAGTAGTGCACAATTTATTGTAACCTTGTTCAAACTTGGTCCCAAGGTTCCAATGAAAGGTATACTAGGTTCCAACAAATTGTGAAACAAACTCATCCCAGTAGCATCAAATTGTGCACTACTTTTCAAGGCTCGTAGTCTGCATTTTAAGAGGGGTTTGCACCGGAGTGCCTCCCTCTGCATATAATGTAACAATACAGCATCTACCTTTTATTTCCTAAGAAAATATAATATCTTGTTCCTTCAAAATAATATCTAGAGAACATATTAACAAAGATTCGTTGGGAAAAAAATCATGCATATCGGGATGGGGTGTCTAATTAGACAATAAATTGCAGAAGGGGCAGAATAAAACATTAGATAAGTCAAAAGTTCAAATGCGAAGGAAAAAAATGAATTCAAATACCTTCAAAAATAACATCAGCAGGGTTCAATAAATGTATAGGACTATTGGTAAAGAATTCAGATATTAGGTTCTATGACTTAGTCAAAAACAGTTGAAGCAATTAATGACATCCAAATAGCAGAACTAAGAATGGATATAACTTTTTGAAGAGAAAGTAAATAGCCACAATCCCAAAGAAGATCTAACTTTAAAAAATAGATACGTCAAAAACATGTTTTGCTCTAGGACGAAAATACATACATGAAATTCAGCAAATTACAAAAAAAAAAGACAGTTAAAGTATAGAAGCACAAGCAAACACAGGAGAGATGTAGCAACACCGGATAAAGATCATGAATGTAACTCTACCACGAGGTTTCTAAAAAATAATAAAGCAACTCAACAACTCCAAGAAAATCAAATACTTTGCAACATCAAAGGCATTTGAGCATACAACAAATACCTCCCTCGGTTCAAGGAGATGCATAAAATTAACCGAGTACAGCTAAATGCTAAATACCTCCGGTGGCATTCCAAGTGGATCCTCCCAACAGTTGGGTGTGGTTGAAGGAATCGCGTCTTGGCTGCTCTGGCCAGATTTTTCCTTGGCATTTATCTGAGATTCTAAACTCCGAGACAGTTCCTCATGTTTACTAAGTGGAGGAGGAAAAACTCTTGAGTTCAATTCATTGTCTGAGTGCCACCCATTAGTTTGTCCTTTATATGGAACTCCCTCATCACCATGACTTCCGTCGCCATCACCTTCCTCGTTATCAGAAAGGCTATTTCCTGATTCTGCTGTATTTTGCCTCGACATGTGCTTATTTATGTCATCTGAAGCATTCCATGACAAGTTCTTGCTAAACAATGAAGAAGAACCTTCTAAAGGGGAGGGTACTGGACCTGAAACTTTACGCATTAAGCCATCCGAAACGCCCTTGAATTGGCGTACAATATCATCCACAGCATCATCAACATTGACTGTTAGATTTATGCAAAATAAAAAAGAAACCTCTGAGAAAATACCAATCAGAAAAGGACAATGATAACGTTAAATTCAATAAACCGGAAATCAAAAAATTAAACTAAAAAAACATATGGACTGATTATTACTATCATGACTTAGGAGTAGCTAAAACAAAACAAAAAATATCCATTTTTCTCCATTGATTTTGGTTCAAAGCTATTATGACTTATGTCCCTTTAACAATTGTAGCAGGTGAGTATAGTTTCAATAAATAGCAAGTCCTTTAAAAAAACTAATCTAAGATGGGAAAGTCAATTTTGTTTGAAGCCATCATCAAATATGTGGAGGTTTCAATTGTGGCACTGTTATGGTAATAATATCTTACAAGTAAATTCCACAATGGAGTCACTGAACACATTGATCCACCATATAAGAAAATGATAGCATATGGAAGTAATATGAGAGAGCATTCAGTGTAAATGAAAAGAAGATATGTTCTGATTTTCTAGATAACATAATAAAGTACAGATAAATAGGCCACAGTCAGTAAAGCTTGGCCCAGATAATAGTAAACGGCATGTTTCAGTGCTACACTACCAACCCTAAATTTGTCAGATGCTCACCTTGAGAACCCTAAACAAATTATAAGAGAATTCTAAGTACTGTAGTTTGAACAAGCACGCATGATTTGTAATATTTAAATCAACAGCTACATCGCATAATAAAGGCAGGATAAGTATCAAATTAAGACGATGAACCACATACCTGCCAAGGTTCTCATAACAGATGAAGATTTTCCAAAAGAATAATTCTGCAAATGTAAGGGGAAAAGTAAAAGGAGAAAAACGTTATTGGAGCAAATTGGTTTTCAGTCTGCTCATACTATGACAGTGAAAGAAGATAGGAAAAGGAACATGACTATTTCAAAAAGATAGAAACCTTTGAGGAAACACTCAAAAAATCCCACACTTCATGTTGTTCTGCAACATTGGCTATTGACAAGAGATCCTGCAGAAAGAAATGTAATATAAGCAACAGATAAACATCATTTATATTCCACTAATATAATGCGGAAGAGAGACAAAATAATACTTGCAAATATTTGTCCAGTTGAATGCAACGCTGATGAACAAATGCATCCTCTGTGCTTGATGAAAAGATCCTTTTAGGAGGCAAATGTAATGTGTAATTGGGAATGTCTTTAAGATGTCGATGCAACCGCTCAAAATTCCTGTACCTGCAGACCAAAAATAAAATCATAAGAGATTTAGACCAACAAAATGAAATGCACATACAACCTATAACGTTTATACAATATGGATACGATACTACACCTTCTCTTAACAAACCAAGTTTTGTTCTCTGCATCTGTGACAGCAATTGAATAAACTGCAAAAGACTTTGTTCCTAGTTTCTCAAAGTATGCTCCTATCACCTGTTATCATGATTGAAAGTGCAGACTTTAAACAAAATCTATTTTTAAGTTATACAGCTGCAATATAATTCTCAACCGTTCTTGTACAGCAGAACAATCCTCAATTATGCACACAATATGAGATTCTGAGCAAGAGATTACTCACCCGGCATCTGAGTTTGGGAGCAAGAGGTCCTTCACTGTGGAGTACTGTATCCATGACACTTCTTGTTTTATATTCTTCACTAGGCTTGGCAAAATCTGGGCCATAGAACTCTGAAATAATTGGCCCTCCACCATCTCCAGTAAATACCTTTTTCATACTTGGTTCAGCTTGCAAAGCCGATGTGCTACTGGATCTCTTAAGTCGACTCATACCTTCTGCACTAACAGTACTATTATTTACCAATTCACCAACAAGACAATTTCCTTCACTTGGAAAATCTTTCTTAAAATCACTGTGTATCTGTCTTTCAGTAGCATTTGGTCTAGCACTGAGACTCAAACCCTTCCCAACTGGTTCTTGTACAGCTTTATGATTCCTGTGCTCTTTCTTTTTATAATTTCTACCTTTAGTCCACATATTCTCTAGATTTTCAGGAGTCAAAACTTCTGTTCTTCTTTGAGTTGCAGCCTCCAGGCCTCGTGCCCAATCAGCAGGCCGTGACTGCAAAGGCTCATCCTCAAAAGTATCAGAAGGCAAACCCATCCTGTCATTGACTTTAACCAATGCCTTATCGGTCCTTTGGTTACTTGTGGATGATGAATATTTCCTCATAGTAGCATCACTGTTTTCGACAGAGTGATTCTCAAGAGGATCCACTACATTAGTTGATTGATCACCGCCAACCATAGTTGCAGCATAGTCATTAAGGGCAAGGAAAACACATTCAATCAACTCATTAATATACCTGGAAACAGAGAAAGGTTTATTCAATGAAGGTGTGGACACTAAAAACATGTAGATGCAGTTCATTGCTTTCATCATAAAAACATACTTCCTCCAGCACTCTTTAACAGTCAGCACAAACATCAATTTTATCAAATTCCCCCTCAAGCACCCTTACTCCAGCCAAAGAACTCAAACTCGTATACTCTCTCCTTTATCATCATGTGACTATACATGATACGTGCTATAAACTTCTGGTTATTGCATCTACAGTAATTGCATAGCCCAGTTTCCTTCTGACCAAAATACTGAGGATGAAATTGTTCTCAATTTTACCCAGATTCATAAACTAAGAGCTAGAAAAGCTAATGGATGGAAACCACCCCACCCTGGAAAGGGATTCATGCTACAAACTCTTTACAACACTAACACCTTTATACACAAACAGTTTGTTTAAAGTAAGCTCTGAGAAAGAAAACACGTTAACCATTGATGAACCCAATAGGGCTGGCCTAGTTGATCAAGGCAAGAACTATCTCTTACGAGATCCGGTGTTTGAAGCCTAGCGGTGGTGCTTGGGAGTAGGTGTGGGCTGGGGACTAGGGATAAACTAAAAGCTAGAAAAACTAATGGATGGAAACCACCTCACCCTGCAAAGGGCTTCATGATACAAACTCTTTTCAATACTAAAAGCTGTATACACAAACAGTTAGTTTAAAGTAAGCTCTGAGAAAGAAAACATGTTAATCATTGATGAACCCACTAGGGCTGGCCTAGTTGGTCAAAGCAAGAACTATCTCTTACGAGATCCGGTGTTCGAAACCTAGTGGACACCTGCTTGGAAGCAGGTGTGGGGTGGGGGTTAGAGGTTAACCTTTGGTTAACTTAAGCTAGGGTTAGGCTAGAAATTAGATTGAGTTGTCGATCACAAAAAGTTAATTGTTGATGAACTTACGCAGGACTGGCAAAATCCAGAATAGGTTGCACTACCAAACAAGTTACGATCTCCCGAGCAATAGTTCGAACTATGGGACATTGGGCTTCACGTGGTCTTAGCACCACTGCTATAATACCACCTACTAGCCGCTGAAGTACCTATGAGAAGATAGTCTGACATAAGAGTAAGGCAAACATTGAAATACAGAAGGTAAGCAAATTGTGATTAGAACACTCCACTCACACCTTGTACTCACTCTCGGGAGATATGAGTGCAGGATGAAGTTCCTTGGAAGCCATAAGATGGTATTTCAACCTGTCATCCCTCTGATCAATAGATAGAGTTCGCATTACATCAGCACCAATGGCTGCTTGGTTTCTCCTGAAAAGATCTAAGTGGTCTCCTACTAAGTCGATTATATCCCTGAAGCATCATACAGTTATTGAATTAGATTGTTGATTGAGAGCCTTTTGTTGATTCAAAACTTTCTTTTCAATACGAATAAGAAAAAGTACCTCGTTAACAAGTCAACAAGATTTATCTCTTTAACCCTGACTGCTATTTCACTGAGAGCATCCATGATGATGGAACGTATATGCTCAGGAGCCTCTTTGTCAGGTGTAATCTCAGAATACCACAAATCTACCACAAAGTCCTTCAATATTTTATCAATAAAATCACTGATTGCAGCCTCCACAACAGGAGAATCAATTTTCTTCTTCTTCTTTGGCTGGGGCGGTGCACTGGAAATGCGCGGATCATTTACAGACAGTTGTTTCTTCTCCAAGTGGGATAAATATGTTTGCTTACGACGTACTGATTTAACCTTCCAACTGAATTCCACCTCATTAGACAGTATGCGCAGAAAGACTACGGCAAGAATTGCGACGGGTAGATTCATCCACATTGATTTACTGGTATCTGCAAACAAACAATTAACCACATTTCAGAAAACATAAGGCCTGAAAGTAATTGGTCCAGTCCTAAAGAGTGTCTCATCGTAGTAGATATTCAAAAAAAAAAAAATCAAATGACGTCAGTAAAAGAAGAGCATTGATATGGACAACAAATACCAAATAACAGCAACATGTTTCCAACAAAATGTAAACAACCCAATGAAGGGTATATTTAATTCTCTAGTTTACAAATGATGAGTCCCATTGCAGCTACACTATCCCTCGCCAAGGATAAGTAAACCTCCTCAAGCTTTCTCAATACTGATCATCTACTTATCCCCCCAACAACATCCATCTTGAAAAGGGAACATTTTGGCAATCTTGCCAAGCTTCACTTTACACTGAAATTGTCAGCTGGAAATAGAATGTTCATCTCCTAATCCTACTTTACAAGATCCAAGCAAATGAAATCATACTAAATTGTTTCCATTTAACTGAGACGTATAGAACTTCACTGTGCAATCCAACAATCAGCGAGATAAAAAAAATACTATATCATACTCGGTACAAAAAGTAAAAATTGAGCCACGCCACAGTCTTGCATGTCATAAGCAGTAGATATGCAATGAAATCGAATCAACGGCGCAATGTTCAGTAGAGCAGAAGCGGTAGTAAAATCGGATTCAACTCACGGGAGAGGAAGTAAGTGACGACGAAGATGCACAAAGCCCACCAGACAGTCCGAAGCTTGCCTTCTTCGATCAGATCCTGGATGGTCTCCATGGCCTTCATCTCATCCGCTCTGGAAACCCTAGAAATCAGCTACGGCACCGCGATGGCTCCAGAAACGAAGGTTCTGATCGACCACGCCACCGGAGAGAATCTGAATCGAATCCAAGGAGGTGAGAAGGAGATCGAAGAGAGAAACAAGCACGAAGAAAGCGAGATTGCTCCGATTTTGGTCTCAGTCTCAGCTAATTGTTGACTGGTTTAGCGGTTGATTTTGGAGCGAAACAGAGAAGCAAGCAAGGTAGCTTAGCATCTGGATTTTGTTTTGGCTACCTACGCTCACGCGATCGGGTCAAAAGCGTCATTTCAGTAGTGGCACATACGTGTTGGGGTCCACCGCTTCGTGCTAATCGTAGCCGTCCATTGCATCTGATCCAAGGGCCCCGCATTTCCAACTTATCATACTAAAAAAATTGTACTCTTTTTTTGTTTTTTTGCTAATGATTATTTTTGTTGTTCTTATTGATAGTTCATGGTTGGCACTTGGCAGTCATTTTAAATAAAAACATATTTACAGTGCTTACACTTTGAAGAACTCAGCGAGGTGACTCACCGAAACCGTAACGAGTTTTGCGGTGAATATTATAATTACTCGGCGTTGAGGACATTGTGGGTGGTGGTGTGGTGACAACGTGGACAGTGCAGCGAGGTGGAGCAAATGGTCTTTGGCCAGCTCGAAACAGCCGTTCAATACTGAAACTGGTCCCCGAGTTTGTTTCCGCACGTTCCCGCTATTATTACTGCGTCGTTTAGTTTAATTAAAAGCTCATTGTGAAGCTCAAATATGGCACAGTTTGAAGTTCGCCCCAGCTCTAGGCGGCGGAGTCAGTTTTTCCAGTGAGGACCCAATTTTTTTTTTTACGCTGATGCATAATGTTAGAATAATATTTAAAAAATAGAATTAGTCGCCAAAAATATGTATTGTTCACATGCGTAAAATTATTCTTATGTATCGTTCTTCGTCCATATCCAAAATTTTAACGGAATATTTTAATTTTTGTAGGTAAACGAACATGCTCAAAATATAGTGTTGTTAAAATCGTAGACAATATATAATGTACTTTTTAGCAATTAACCTCATAAAATAACATTAAAAATATAAATATCACATAAAAAATAATAAGTACTTAGTTATTGTAAGATATGATGTGAGCTTCCATAAAACAATTAGGAAATTAAAATTCATAATTTCAAACCCTAAACAATGATTTAACTAAGAAAGAGTTTATGTAAAATAACTAGATTATGTAATTTAGATTACTATATCAAAAATAATAACAAACTATATAAATTTTTCTCTCTCATTCTGAGAGCTTCTCTAGCCCTAGCCTGCCTTCCATCGTTATGGAGCTTTCGTCTGCTGCTGTTGCTGTTGCCGCGACGCCTGGGATCGTCGGCTTCGTCGTCCCTGTGTTCGCCTACCCCATCGAACTTATCTCGCAGACCACGTCTGGTGCGGGGTTCAAGTATGGGTGGAAGTGGCTAGATCTTCCCCATCCTCTTGTGCCCCTTCCCTACATTATCCCTACGGAGACTTCGGCAAACCCTAACCCGTCTATCGTGCCTCTTTCTCCTTCTTCTTCTTCTAGGGTGATCTTTCAGCCTCCGCCTCCCGTTCAGGAGCTCCCTCTCGTCTCGACCCGGTCTTCTTTGACGAAATCGGGGTGTCGGGACTTTGACTCGATGGATTCGCAGGGAAATTGGGGGTCTTATCCTAAGGTGATCTACCCGCCTCCGCCTCCCGTTCGGGAACTTCCTCTTGCCTCGACTCGGTCTTCCCTGACGGTGAACTCGGGGCCTCGGGACTTCGACTTGGTGGATTCATAAGGAAGTTGGGGTCATCAGACTTGCCCTCCACCCCTGGTGTTCCGGCACTCTGCCGGCTACACAGAGTACATCGGCACCGGATGTGGCGGATCTCAAGAGATCTGACTCTAACTGTTCAATCATCTTCGTGGGGGCCGAACCCTAGACTGTGTGGGCCGAGCAATTGTGAAGACTGGTAAAAAA
>JAYMTN010000528.1:0-16152 GCA_036897425.1 Erodium trifolium | reverse complement strand
TCCCTAAAAAGCATGGGCCGTTGGATCCATTTGATCTAATGGCTCAGATGAGTTCACATATTTCATTTTAAGAAGGGTTTACAGTAGATAGTGTGCCTCTCTATATATAGGGGAACACTGGAACTAATCATAGCCATTGGATTACAATTTTGACGGTTGAGATGTTTCCAAACTTAAAGTTGGAACTTTCCAACCAAACTTAAGTTTGGAAACATCTCATCCGTTAAAAATTGTGATCCAATGGACACAAATGGTTTCCAATTTTCAAACATTTGGTTTTCACCTGATTGTTTCTCTCTATATATATGTATTCGAACAATTTGAGCTGATAATATAAACTTCTTGGTTCTAAAGGTCACAAAATGGGCAGTATTTAGCATTATCATCTCAAGATGGTTACTGCACCTTAGTAGAATTCGAAAACGGCGAACTAGGGTCTCCAATCTCCTTAACAGGTAAATGCTCTGTTTCTCCGTTCACAGTTGTATCAGTTTCATCAATCTTTAGAGTTTTTCTCTTATATTTCATCGTTCTTCAGATCAAAAGGGAGTTACATCTGATCAGAGTAAGAGCCCCGTGGCCCAAGAACCCGATCCCATGGTGATCGAAACTCCTACAAATAATGCAACCGTTGCAGCAGCTGAGCAAATCCCAAAAGCAGAAACGAAAGAGGATCCAAAAGCACCATTGAAGCCAATGAGCACTCCTGTTATATCCGATCAGAGTAAGAGCCCTGCGGCCCAAGAACCCGATCACATGGTGATCGAAACTCCTAAAAGTGATGCAACTATTGCAGCAGCTGATCAAAAGCCGGAAGCAGAAACGAAGGAGGATACAAAAGCACCATTGAAGCCAACTCCTACTCCTACTCCTGTCCAGAACAAACCGGCCAAGAGGCGCATCACTCCCATGGCGATTGATCCACAATAGCTTACTTCTGGACTTGACTTGATCCTCAATTGATTATTAATGTAATATGTTTTGTGGATCCTAGGATTGTATAGTGTAAGAAAGGGGATGTCTTCAGTCTAGGAAGTTATCTAGTAGATTTAAAGATGAAGTATAAAATGTCAACCTTATTATATTGTGTTTTGACTAATTCGATTAAAGGATATTATAAGAAGCGTTTTTCGTAGGGGTTAATTGTCTTTTGTATCCCTTTTGAATTGGTACCACACCTTTAATACCCACAAAATTTTATACCGTTCAATAAGAGTCCTTACGTTTTAGTAATACACCTTTAGTACCTCTTATGAATTGGTCACAAGATTATTTAACACCCTTACTTATGTATTAGTAACAGAACACTACCTTGTGAATTAGTCACAGATCAAATAACGTAAATTTGACCAAAAAAGTTTCCATTGTGTTATTAATATATAAGGGTACGACCAAAGATGTGCTATCAATACACAAAGGATATTAAGGGTAATTAAACCTTTTTTTAGTGTGTATATCATGAATGTTACTTTGTGATCTTTGATAGACCCAACAGTTTTATTTCTGGGTTGAAATATTTTACATCTCAAGAACATACCTACAATAGCACAAAACGCAACACAACAGACACATTACCGAACTCAAACAACATAAACCTCGTACCCTGTCTGAAACAGACAACGCCGGAAACTCACAACCTCAGTACACTCCCACCGGCTTAGGAGCCAACAAAACTCATCGTCGCTCCAATTCGTCTCACTGACCCCAATGCCTCAACAGTCAACATACATACACTTCCAATTACAAACATTATCGACACACTTCCTCAACCTCGGATCCATAACCTCAATCCTCCAATGCAAGATTTCATAAAATATAATACTAACTTAATTATACCAATATAATTCTAAATAAGAATCACTTGGGGTTCAATAGTCAAACGCAAATGTAGTATTGTAAGAATTTTTATGTCCCCCAACGCTTCACAATCATATAGAACTACATCTGTGGACCGGATTCTGATTACCATGGCGACGAACTTGTTCATCATAATCATACTGCCTCCTGAAGAACATAAGAATATTTTATAATTAGCAGCAATCGAAACAATATTGAATCATAATTAACACTAGAACAGAAGCACAAAAATACCCATTTTTATAACCCTGTTTTGCAGACAGAACTAAGAATCAGAAAACAAATGTATCCAGAGTTCAGTGTACGGTCGAAAAAACACAGGGGTTATGATTAGAAAAAATCAAACACCAACAGAGTAAGTTCTTAACATATTAAGTAGATAAGACTGAATTTCATTAGAAAACGGGTTAACCTAAGAAGAAATGGACTTGAACTCCTAATTCCCAAATTTAGACCCTACTTAATAAGGGAGCTGGTTATCGGTTTTTAGGTTTTGACATTTTATTGCTCACCCGTCACCCCTAATGTAAAATAAAAAAGAAGCACAAAAAAAGAGTGACCAACCTTAAGAGCACCACTCTCTGGCATTTTGGAACATCTTCAACCAAGGGCTAGGTCCATCCTTCTCCACATTCCAATGCTTCGGATACCACGGGAACTGCCACATCAAGAAACACCGCTCCGGGTGGGGCATCATTGCGAGATGCCTCCCGTTGGGGGAGCAAATCGCAGCTACTCCTAACGGGGACCCGTTGAGATTAAAAGGGTAAGTTTCTGTCGGATTTCCATCATCATCACAGTATCTAACGGGTGCCAAGTTCGAATTCAGGACGCTGTCCAAAACACCGTTATCGGGGAAGTAAGCTCTTCCCTCACCATGAGCAGACCAAACACCCAAAGTACTGCCCTCCATTCCCTTGAGCATGATCGAAGGAGAGTCCTGTATAGTCACACTTGAAAACCGGCACTCAAACCGGCACTCAAACCGGCACTCAAACCAAGCTCTTCAGCAAAAAGCGTGTGGAAGAGGCTATTTCCTTGTGAAGCCAAGTCCAAGTTGATCCCACAATTCCCAGCAAAAGCCATCTCCAGGGCACAGATAAGAAGCCCACCATCACTGATATCGTGACCAGCAGAGATCAATTCATCGCCAATGAGGTCCTGAACTGAGTCGAACACTGTTTTAAGATACAAAACATCGTCTAAATCAGGACAATCATCCCCAATTTGGTCAAAAACCTGAGCAAGTGCAGATCCACCTAATCGCCGCTTTCCCTTTGCCAAATCGATATGAAGCAGAACACCATTGT
Source organism: Erodium trifolium (assembly GCA_036897425.1). Lineage (NCBI taxonomy): Eukaryota > Viridiplantae > Streptophyta > Magnoliopsida > Geraniales > Geraniaceae > Erodium > Erodium trifolium. The sequence goes on along the minus strand of JAYMTN010000528.1, from coordinate 12,985 downwards.
CTCCAAACTTCAAGTCCGGGGTCACTGTTTTTGTAATATCCGGACAAGTGACATACACGCTTAAAACAAGATTGCCAGGAGCTTTGACAACTTCTCCGGCTTCACGGGCTGCCATGGAAAGACTGTCCTTCCCTCCATCAATGGCAATGCCGAGTTCAATCATAGCGCCTGCCAGAGCCTGAGCAGCATCGTACATAGCTGCTCCCCGTCAAGCTTTGCAGCATACATCCAATTTCCACTAGCTTTGACATCGGAAAGAGAGGTCACCTTTGCCCAGACAAGATTAGTAAGAGCTTCTCCAACAGCCAATCTCGCCATTGCCTTTGGATCTAGCAAACCCTTGATTGGCTGCTCACCGATTGCACAAGCACCTCCGGTCAAGTTCTCATATGTTTGAGCAATGACTGCAACGTCCGCAAGAGTAATTTGTAGGGGACCCACGGTTTGTTGTTGCGCTACAAGCCCTGTTACACATCTATCAACTTTGGTTGTCAAGAAACGCTTTGAACCATCCTGTGGAACTCAAAGGTCTTCTGAGGCATATCCCCAAGTACCTTCTCTAGTTCGAAGTCTACAGCCGGAGGAGGGGGAGGGAGTCCTTCTGAAAGACATTTTTGTTTAGCTTTACCGTCAACTAGAACAACGCGACCTGACCCATCTATCGATCCAAGAACAGCCATGGAAACCCTTTCTCTTTCACAAATAGACTGTAATGTGTTTCGACTTTCAGGCTTGATCAAAATTGCATCTTGCTCCTGATATTCTGCACCCCATATCTCCAGAACAGACATTGTTTGATCACCAACTACAATTGCCCGGATATCAATCTCAGCCCCTTTTGGGTAAATAATTTCCTTGACAACATTACAGTTCCCACCAGCTCCCTGATCATGAATGCTAATGATGGGGTTGTTTTCTCCCATTTCAATACATGCCCGAACAATACGATACAGTTTTTGTCCCATTTCAGCATCTCCACGCTGCACAGCATTAAAATCAAGCTCAGCGTCGTTTTGGCCACTGACCATACTAGATGCAGCCCCACCTCCCATGCCAATACGATATGCAGGACCTCCTATCTTGACAACCAACATTCCAATGTCAGGTTCCCCTTTGGTTATATGGGTATGATCGATCAGACCAATGCCAGCACTGAACATAATTGGTTTCAACCATTCCCGCCTTTCTCCACTTGGAAGCCTCATTCCAAAAGTTCTTACGGTACCTTGGATCATAGGCTCGCCAATTTTGTTTCCATAATCTGATGCACCATTGCTAGCATCAATGAGAATCTGCAAGGGTGAAGCCAAATTTGCTGGATAAGTGAAAGATCGATTTTCCCATGGAGCATAAGAGCCTTCCATGTTAAGATTTCCAACACAATAACCCGATGTAGATGCAACCACAAATGACCCCTTCCCAGTTGCATGGGTATCTCTAATCCGACCACCTGCACCAGTCTCTGCACCAGGGTAGGGAGCCACACCACATGGGAAATTATGTGTCTCAGCAGTAAATAGAACATCTAGATCACGAGTAGCGGTATTTAATGGACAAGAGGAACCTGGCTTGATGGGTCGTAATTAGCAAACACCTTTGCTATACAACAAGTATCTCCTGGAATGTTCCATACGAGTCACTTCTGTCAACCCACACAACTGACATATAGAAACAGCATTAGCAGACCATGTTGTTGCAAAAGACAATCGAGGACCAACCTCGACTATTACAGTATTCAATCCTTCTTGCCTTTTCTTCTCGAGGAAACTCACAGTTCCAAGATTCTCAGGCTCATAGGTTTCTTGAAGAAGCCACCTAAGAGCTGAAATCTTATCATCTGAAAGCGCTTCAGTAAGCCCAATATTGAAACATTGTTCCGTGTTTATCCCAACAATTTGACTTGAGATTTTTGTCTGAGCTGACTTTAGAAGTTCAGTGGCTGCACTTTCCTGAATCAGAGGGACTCGATAATAATGAATAACTTCTGCGACAGGCTGTGCCACCAGGTTGGCTTGCTCCGCAACATAGCTACTAGAAACCATTGCTTTGGCTTTGGCTTTGGCTTGAGCACGGCACTTTAATGAAACACCCCCGTTTAACAAACCGAATGTTAGATTTCGACTGTGAAGTTTACCCCATGAGAAACTTGGACCCCGATTTGGTATAGGAGAGTTTCTATGCAGAGACAAAGTTCGTCTACGAGTCCCCTGCAATTAAAAAAAAGTTGCATTAAAGCTGATATCCTACTTGCAAAACAAGTAGCTCCATTGGTCGATGACATGTCACTGCAAAATAAGGCCAAAGACTGTAAACTAACACCAGATGTCGCATCTTCAACCAATAATCAAATCAAAATCATTGTCATTAGTAGGGATGATTGCAAAATTTACAGTGAACTATGTGCGTTTTGCAAATATTATCGGTGAACTATTTTTTTGTGCAAATGACATCCCTTATTAGCATTCTAGGCCTTCATGGAAAACAAAGAGGAGTGAAGGGAGAGCGTACCAGCAAAAACTTGGCAGCAGCAAGCTCCCCAGTGCACGCCATTATCACCTCGCCCTGCAATGAAAACACGAGAAAAAAAAAATTGAGAAAATTTTCACCCTGAGCTACAGCTGATTCAGTTAATCAATACTCAAAGCCTGATTTATAACCATCCAAATCATGATAATAGCTCAGTAACATGAAACTAGGAGCCTTCAAATCCATGAAATAATTCAAACAATGCTGCCACATAAAACCCAAACCTACAAATTACCAAGTCCACTTGAACACACTCACAATCCTCAAACTCTAGGCTTGATTGAAAAAACTAGTATTGGGCAGTTTCAGAGGATACTTGAAAAATCAGGAGAGAAAAAATAAGAAAGTATTTTTCCCGGGAAACAAACAGATTGCAAACAAAAAATATGAGAAGCAAGCCTAATTCAATAAGATGAATGAGAAAAGGGGTCTATAATCACTATCACATTGCATTAGCAGAATGAAAAAAAAAAGGCCATTACTGAGCAAGTAGAGGATTAAGAACGTACGGGAGAAAGGGGCAGAAGCTGAGACCGGAGCGGCGGCGGAGACACGGCGGTCGGAGGAGAATAGAGTACCTGAAAATCAGCAGAGAGTGAGGCAAAGGCAGTGAATATAGTTTCAAGCTACACCTCTCTCTGTATAGCGTAAGGACTAAGCAGAGGAATCTGCGGATAGAGAAACACGAGCAAAGATATATGCATATGAGAGAGAGTTATATACCTGTGAGGATCACCGGCGACCGGGACGGAGCGGTGCCGGACGGCGGCTTAGGGATGGAGACGGCGGGGATTGAGAGTGACGGCAGTGAAGGGAAGAGAAAAGAGATAAATATCACTTGAAGTTTGATAGGAACGGGCCGTTACTGAAAGGGTGCTGAAACAAGGTTGGGCTTTTAAAGCCCAAACTAAAAGCCCAATACGAAATAGCCCAAACAAGAAGGAAGAATATAAGTAAATTTGCTTGACAATTACATATTTTTGTTTAGTCGGAAGAGTCTTTCGAATATTCCGATCTTGAATTAACGACCTGTTAACTAATAGATTACGTCACTTAGATCCTTTTTTGCACAAAAATATTCTGCAGTACCTCAGCGTGGTCGCCCCATGGATTTTCCTTCCCTTTGCCCTATTGCCCTATCTGGCTACTCCAAGAACAACGCTTCATGGACGTTATGGATAGACAGTTTCTGTGTGCACCACACAGAAAAGAGTATAAGACCCCTTACCCAAGTAATAGTCATACTTACGACGGAGATGTTGTCGGCTTTTTTGTTTGAATGCATTCAAAATGATTCACTTCCCCGGAAACCCACTACTCGTCGTATTTGATTTGGTATTGCTACCGCACATGACTTCGAGAAAAGCGTCCACAAGTGGCTTTTGAAGTCCTTCGTCAAATACCAAAACTAGCGGTCTTCGTACTAGAAGAGACATTTGGCGATAGGCATGTGCTTGTTTCGAGAGGTCATCATAAATGATTAATATGTGCCGTTCACAATACATAAAAAATCAGCAAAAATACACATGTTGAGTGTTTGAAAGAGTTCAAATCGTTTTGATAATAGTGTGTCATTTGACTCATTTCCATCCCACAAGACAAATATCAAGTGCCCAAAGACACCGTAAAACCTACCTACACTAACACAACCCGACACAACAAACACATCAACGAACCCGAACACCACAAACCTCGTACCCTGTCCGAAACCGACAACCCCCGATACTCACAACCTCAAAACACTCCCGGAGCGTATCGCCGGCGGCGTGGGAGCCAACAGCTCGTCGTCGGTCCAATTCGTCTCGCCCCAATGCCTCAACATACCCTTCCAATTACACACATTATCGACGCACTTCCTCAACCTCGGATCCACGACCTCGATCCTCCAATGCAGGTCGCTGAAGTTCGCTCTCTCCGCCTCCCGCCGGTCGAACTCCAGCTGCGCCTTCTGCTTCGACTTCAGCATGCAGAACTGCTTCAGGACCTCCGGCATCGAGTCGTGCACGCGCCACCACCTCCGGTGAGCCGCGTCGCTGGCGAACTCCTGCATGATGTCGACGTTCCAGTTGCAGTCGTAGTCGCGGAAGCACATCCATGGCTTGAGCCCCAAGTAATGGAGAACGTAGAGGCTCGGCGGGTCGGCCCCGAAGAGCTGGGTTTTTTTGAATCGGGCTTCTTCGTCGTCTCCGATCCAAAAATGTTTTAGGAAGTTCATTCTCCTGGGTATTCTGTGCCACCATGTGAAGACCTGGTCGAAAGTATTACATTGAACCCGCATCAGAAAAATATAATAACAATCAAGGTTATGTCCAATTAACGGTTTGATCTTTTTAACCGTGAAAATCCGTTCTAGTATTGGTTTATTTTAAATAAAAGGTAGTAGTTTTTACAAGATAATTGCACAAACTAGTCATGAACTTGTATTTTTGTTGCACTTTCTAAATTTGTTTTAAAGTGACGATTCTATCCTTTCAAGAATCCTAAATAAAAAAACTTAAAAATCTAGGATGTTCACCTTCCTTAGTTTTCTTTCTTTTCGACACACAAAGAGGAAGAATAGTAGAATATGTGAAAATCATAAATTACGTTTACCTATGTCTAATTTTTTTTTGTTCATCTGAAGGATATCCTAATTTTCAAATTTTTACACTTTACTATAATCCGTTAATTTTTACATTTTTTTCCGTCTCATAGATACCTAACTTTCAAACAGATTGTAGTAAAATGTAGAAAGGTGGGGTATATATGAGACAAAAGAAAATTGTAAAAATTTAAAAATTAGGGTATCACTCTACAGAAAAAATAGGCATATAACTAAGTGATAGTTAGGTGTACCTAAATGTGGTTACTCTTTTTTATCCTTTACTTATAATCTTTAAAGGGTAAAATCGACATTTTAAAAGAAATTCCCACAAAATGCAACAAAAAAAGAAAATTTAGGGCACCTTTATCAAGAAAGAAGCTCCAACTTGTAAAAAAAATGAATACCTAAGGTACTTTTTTGCAATCATCCATGAATAAAATTTACTGACCTCGTTCAAGAACCCTTGATCGCCGCCATTGTATGACTCGAAAACCTCTATATTCTCCAAAAGAAGATTAAACGTGCAATTCGAGGGCTCGATGACCATGACGCCGGAGTTGAACAGAGTCCCATTATTACCGGTGGCCGAAATCTCCGGCATTGTGAACAAGAAATCAATATTCCGTAAAATGAGAAGATCGGCGTCGATGAAGATGATCTTGTCGTAATCCGTCAGCTGCCACAGCCGGAACTTGCTGTAGTTCCACTCATTGTACGCGTCTTTCTCGGCTTTCGGGTTTCGGATCCGTTCTATGATGCGTACCTTCCACCCGGCGGCTTCTAGGACGCTCCGGTGGTAGGAGCTGATCGTCTTGTCTACGAGGATCACGAGGTCTCGGGTGGAGCCGGTGAGGCGGATGCTCTGTGCGGCGGCGATGGCGCCGCACACGTAGGCTTGGGCCGAGTGGAGGATTGTTGCGTAGGCTTCTCTTTTCACGTTTTCGGTGTAAGTCCTCTCTGTGGAAAAAAAAAAACAGAGGAAATTAGACAACCTTTGACATTAATGTATGTTTTAAGGATAGTTGTCTTAAAATGATGGACTATCATATCAAAGCTGATGTTCGGAAGAGATTAATCTTATCGGTCGTTTACAAAGGAGAATCGTGGAAAACACGGAACAAAGATCTTGGTGACGGACCTTTTATCAGGTTTGACTCTGATGTTCTATACAAAAAGTTTATGTCGATGGGAAGAGATTAGTTTTATTGGTCGTTTACTAAAGAGAATCGAGAGAAACACGAGAGAAAGATCTTGGTGACGGATCTTTTAGCATGTTAAGTATTTGTCCTAAAAGTGTATATTTATATTCCCGTGATGAAAAGGCCTAACTCTACCCATGTGTTATTGAAATGTTTGATATGAAAATAAGTCTTGATATTATGTTAAAACTGACTGGAGTCTAAAAGTTTATGTTGACATGTCAATGATTAGTTTAATTAATCGTTTTCACAATAGAATCGATAAAAATACTGAACAAAAGAAATCTTATATCGGGTCTTTATCTTATATATGAAAGCTTATTTTACGGGTAATTTAGAACCAAACAATATGCAAGAACTAGTTGTCCTAAAAAGTGTCCACCTACCATGAAAAGGCCTTAGTTCTTACCGGTTCCTAAATCATCGAAATGTGACAAGACCAGTTCTGATATCATGTTAATATTTATTTTTAAATTTCTATTAACGGTTCGATGATTAGTTTTAGAAAAACATAAAGTGAGATCTTAGAACGAACCTTTAGCGCGCAAGGGAAGCGTGAGCTCGCAAGACCCACTCGGTAGCTGAACCTTATCCCTCAAAACGTTCAAATTCGGCTTGTAAAGCCAAACACTCCCTTCACGCGCAACGAGCTCCTTGCAAGTGAACAAGTTCGGGATCGGAAAGCACTCGCTAACGAAAAGCAAGTGCACCTCGTAACTTCCCTTCGCGGCCGCGGCAACACCCGCGGCCGCGAGCTGCAAGTGCAGCCTACCAACATCTCGTGACCAATTTCCCTCCTTCCGGCAGGGAAGCTTGACGGCCACGAGATCGAGCCTCTTTCCCGGCGCCTTCACCTTCGGTAAAGGCGCGCACGCGGGAACCTCCTCTTCCTCCTCCTCGTCGATCCATTCGGGGTACAACGAGTCCCACGTCACGTTTTTGTCCGCGTGGTCGAGGCTTAGGACAACGTGCGCGGCACTGTCTGGACTAAGGTGCTTCCAATAGTTGACTTCGGTTTTGTTGAAGTTGAGGAGCCCGATTCCTTGGAACTTGTTTCGTACTTTCGCGGTCACTTTCGCTACGTCGTTCCAATTCACGTCTATGTTCGATATGTAACGAGAATCCGATCCTCCCCATATCCATCTGTCAATAAAAATTTCATCCGATTTTAGTGAATGCACAAACCCGAAGATTTAGAATAACGTCAATAATGTTAATTAATGAAATTGAACTACATATATCGAGTCGGGTTCTACAAGTTAGTTACTATAAATGAACCTAATCAGATTCTAATACAGTATAAAATTTGCACAAACTTGAAGATTAAGAACAACTTTGACTTTAACTTATATAAAACCGGACTAGATATATTTAATCGGATTCTCCAAGTTAAATTTTTAAGTGAATCCAACCAAATTCAAATACCATACAGAATTTCAAAATTGGAGTATATATCGAATTGGGTTTTATGATTAAAAGGACATAGGATCGAAAAATGGAGGTGACTAAGGGGGTCAAGACTACACCATATCAGATACCATAATTTTTTTTAAAGTGAATTATATATATTAGGTCGGACTCCATAACTTAAAGGTCATACGACTGAAGGGTCTGACATGTAGGACTGTTTGGGCCAACTAGACTCTAATGCTATATAAAATTTCAAAACCGATCAATTTATATCAAGTCGGGCTCCACGTCTAAAAGATCTATCTTTTCAGTTGTGTGTAATTTTTTGTACTTTTATGTCGAATCAGACTCCACGACTAAAATACTACACAGATCATCAGATGACTAAACTCGTCTCTAATTCCATGTAAAAGTTTAGGGAAGAGTGGTTACCGGACACCGGAACGGGACATGTGATCGGTGTTGTAAACCTCCGGCGAGCACAAAAGCGTCGCGAAAGTCCCACATAGTATGAGAACTAGGACAAGTTTCAAGGACAACTTGCAACTATTGGCCGATATGTGGAACGGCTTGTCCGGAGACTTAGATTTGCTTCTTCGGAGCTTCCTCTTGTATATGTCTTCGCTGTTTCGAATAAACGACCAACACGTGTTCATTACATGAACAAGAACAATAATCTCGTTTTCGTGAAGTTTAAGGAAACAACGTGAAAAGACTCACATTGATGCAGACAATCTATGCCTGGTCTCCACCGAACCAAGTGATGTCCCCATTTTTCGTCTCGAATCCTAAAACCCACCTCGAGATTTGAACATCTGATCTGTAGAAAGCCGACATTCATAAATTTAGATCGAACAAAGACCGAGCTCTGACACCTTGTTAAAACTCAACCTGACAAAAACCTAGGCAGATGAATGTGAATATGTCTTAATATATTTATATTTATGGGATAATTTTATTTTACTACGTCTACCTATGTTTGATTTTCACATAACTACCATACCTTAAAAATTCGTCTGGTCATACCCGATTTTCACATCACTCCCCTGCCCTTTTGATGCAACGTGAAAATTTTGGAAACTTAAGGCACTGCTCAGACGAAATTTATTGTTGGGTAGTTATATGAAAATCGAAAATAGTTAGATGTTAAGTGTAATTATCCCTATACTTATCAAGTAATGATCATAATATTCACATATTTTCGATACGAGACTCAAACAATCATGCAGAAATATATGATCAATGAAAAATGGATAAAGTTGTTGAACTCAACACCAACTTAGCAATGAGAAATGAAGAAGAAGAAGCATAAAGTCAACGGAAGAACAATCAAACATAGTCGAAGAACATGTTTTGAGTTTAACAAAGCAATGTTCATGACAATGTTGTTGGAGTAACAAACCTGGTACAGAGCTATAGCTTCAATGTCCCAACAACACCAGAGAGGAAGAAGAAGACCAAAAAGGAAGAGAAGCAAGTCTTAGGTTGGAGAGAATGATGAGATGCTCAGTCAATATAGACAAGAGTAACGTCTATTTTAATTTTCCTTATACTATGAATTTTATCTATTTCCATTTCAGAATTTGTTGTCAATATTCACCTACTTTTGTTTTTTCTTCTTTTTTCCACATCTTTAAAACATTTAATTTGTTAAAAGAAATCAAATTTCTTTTTGGGTACAACAATTCAAATATCACAAATACAAACAAATTCACAAATGACGGGTTTGTTGATATTAACAGAATTTAACAGTCCGACTTCCTCTGATTTCTCTCTTTACGATCAACCTTAATTAATCGTAACAGAATGCTCGACTATGCATGCTCTTGTAATTATTGAACTATATCGTTTGATTTATTTCTTTATAAACTTGACCTCATTAAATCTCGAGATTTATATACCGTATATTTCATAAAACTTTTAAAATTATATCATAAAAATATAATATGAAATATTTTCTTATTTTTGGAAAAAATACATACACAAGGTGACATTCCAACACACTAAAATCATAACCACAGAGACAGCTACATCTAAACACAAATGTACTCTCTTAATAAATCAATAAACATGCCTTGTAGCACAAGCAATACTTGTAAATACATTGTGGTCCATTTTCAAAACAAAACAAAAAAATAAATAGATAAGAAATAACTGTTCTACCGAACAAAGACCAACAAGGCAATTATTATGAATAATAATCAAAAGGGTCGATATTACCTGAAATATCAAGGGAATATTTAATTGTCTAGTTCTTAATTCTTTCTAGTTTCTCTAATCAATGTTTAGTGAAATGATTAAGAAAATTAAAAAGAGAGAAAAAAAAAGGTTGTGGGTTAGATATGAGATTGAGATGGTGTGGTGTGACCAATAAGAGAGAAGTTGGGACATTGCTTTTATGATTGTAGCCTTGCACCCATCGCTACTTATGTCTCCATATATGTTACAAAATATACGTGTATAATAATATAATATATTATATAATATCAAGTTATACCAAATGAATTTTTTATTGATTCATGAAAAATATTAGTTAGTATGTAGTTTTCCTATTTTGAAATAAAAAAATATAGTTGACATAACATTTAATCAATGTTTTCTAATAAAACGTAAAGAAACCAACGTCAATTGATATTTTATCAAAATCTATCAAAACCGTTATTCTAGTTGATAAAACCGTCAACTAATATTTATGTTTCCAAAATCCAAAATGACAGTTTCAAAAGCGGAAACTGATATTTTATCAAACGTAAAAAGACAATTGACTTAACATCAAAATGTCGATCCCAACCTTTGAAAAATAATAAGTAAAAGCAAAAAATCCAAAATTTTATACCTCTTTGTACGTTGAAAAAAAGTTGACAATGACAAAAACTGTAGATTTTATGCTTTTATTTTTAAAGCTAAAATTTTAAGAATAAAACCGTCATTTTAAAACAAATTTACACAAAATGTAATAAAAAGACAACGAGAATAATATTAATAAAAAGAAAAATCTTCGGATTTATAGTCCCAAAACAAGTCACCCAAGATATATTATACAATCATTCCCCCATATTATTAATCATTGAAACATTCATCATTTTTATGGAATATTGAAAATGCTCTCTCTAAGATGCTTCTCTTTCATGTATTGTTTTTTAATCAACTGGTTATAAATAATTTAGTTGACATATTTGTGTTAATTATAATAAATATGAGGAATTAATTGGTCAATAAAAATCTATTGATTTGATAAATTTGGTTAGTTAGAGGCAACTATAAAAATAGAGTGATGGAAGTATAAATTACAAAATACTAAAAGAGGAAAGAGTTGTAAATGAAGAAAAGAAATGATAGTATAGAGACTTATGGCAGTACAAGAAAAATATTGTATTTTGTATTGGAAGCTAAGCAACTTCAAGGCTTTATTTCATTTCTCTCTCCCTTGACTTTGATCTACCAAGTTTAGTTGTTTGACCACATTTGTGTCTAATCTCTTCTTAGATCATTGGTGGCGAACAGTATACGACCTAAAGTTCAAAAGTGTTAATCCAGATACCTTAAATTTTGATCATATATTATTTATATATTTTTATGAATTGATTACATATCATTTATATGTCTTATGAATTTGTCATATATTATTTAGTGTTTTTATAAATTAAAAAGTGTTAAAAATTTGTCCTAAATTTTGATCAGTACGTGATCAATAGTGAGTAATACTTTAGAATATCTAAATGTACGTGACCAATACTATTGGTATTTAAACTTAAAAAATAAGTTAAATATTTACCTTGTACGATATAAATCGATTCACTATTTCATAATTATTTATTAATTTGATTTAGTAGATGAATCAAACTTTAACATAGTATATGAGTTTGATAATCGTATATATATAAAATCCAACGAACATAGATATATATGTCAATACTATATAATATGCAAAGTGTTAGAATCTCGCATTAAGAAGGCTCAAGTTCATAATATATCTATCGACTTCAATTTTACCAAACAGATTTAAAGAGTAAAACCAATAAAATTATTAGAATTAGGGTACTCATAAAAAAGAAATGAAATAGTTACTCACTTTGTCATAAGTGATATGAAAAGGTTTAGTTAAAAGCTTATAGTAATAAATAGGGGTGGAACTCCAATTTCACCAAACACTACTTTTGGGGATCTAAACACCATTTTAAACCTTCAATTTCACCAACCCACCTTCTAACATGAGAAAAATGGTTCAACAGAAACATCAATGATTTCATAAAAAATTGTTCTTGATTCATTTGGAATAAAGTTGTAAGTTTCCCGGTATGCCAAACGACGATATCTAGAGACCGAACATAATTTGATCATATGATTATCACAACACGTTGAGTATCTGATATGAACATAAAAACCTTTTACCCGTTATTTTTACGGGTTATCATAAAAACCATTTTGACCCTTCAACTCTACAAAACCACCTTTTAACATGAGAAAAAAGTTGAAGAAAAACATCAATGATTTATAAGAATTTGTATTGGATCAATTTGGTTATTTTTTTATTCATTTTGAATAAAGTTGCCGGTTTCCCAATATATCAAACGACAATATCTAGAGACCGAACATAATTTGATCATATATTTTTTTTGAGCGAAAAGTGCAATAGTATTACTTATAATCGGTTACATTATCGTGCATCGAGAAACAGACTCCCCGACCACCAGAAGGTCAGTATTAACGAACAATGGTTCACTAGATCCTTTTACTATCAGAACCGTCGCTGACGGTGTTTTGATGCCACATGGGCAAAGAGGGAAGGCGGTGATGGGGAACGAAGAACCGGAGATGCGGGAGGATCTCAACGGTAAGTGGGATGGTGGGAGGCAACACATCGTCTGGGGACCCCTCCCGAGGCCAGTCCCCAATACTAAATTCGTGTGTCATCCCTCCTGGCAGGGCCTCTCCCCTGCTAATGAACGAACGTCCCTCGTAGCAATGGATGGACGCCATCTTCTTCTGAGTGCCCACAGGGGCACCCCTGGGACCATATATGATTATCAAGACGTTCAATATCGGTCCTTTTACCTGTTATTTTTACGGGTTATCATCAAAAAAGTCTCTTCAAAAGGGCGGTGGTGGACCTATTCCTTTAAACAGTCTCTTCAACTTTACACCAATGCTTGGAAATGCAAAAAAGTTTTCTTAGCTTTTCAATTTCATCATCTTTTCAACAGCTTAGCTTGGTGATGATGACGATGGTTGGTATGATCAGACCATGTTCCCAAACACAGACCGG
>JAYMTN010000527.1:0-16169 GCA_036897425.1 Erodium trifolium | reverse complement strand
ACTTAAGGGTATGCATTTGTAATTTACCCTTTACCCAATGTACCAATAAAATAAAATAGAGTTAATAACAATTGTCGAAAACTTTAAATAGTGAAAGAATAAAAAATATCATCACAAAACATGCAAATGGCATAACATATTAACATCATTAACCTGATGGTCGAAGGAAAGTGTAAATATGTAGTTTAAGATCATAATAAAACTACAAAGTATAAGACTTTTTTACAGTGGAGTTGAAAGAATCACCGAATGTGACGGAAAACAAAATTGTTGACGTTTCGGCTTTGATTTTCTCTCTCCTAGCGAATCGACGTCCTCCGAGTCTGTAGATTCATCAACCGTCGTTTCTCTCCTCCGATTCACTCTTCCCTCTATCTCTCTCCTCCCTCACGATTCTCTCCCCCCCCTCAACGAATCTTCTCTTTACACGTACGATTTTGATCAGATTCAACCCTCCGAATCCGACACTCGGAATCCGACCTGATTTAGACCCACAGATTCGACCTCAATAATCGACGCCACTATGGTTAGCCTGACAGATCTACCATGACAACAAAAACATTATATTACTCATATGTCACTAGAAAATACTATATGGTCTAAATGTATCATATTATCTCAATATATAGTAATTTATATTTATGTATTAAGTATTTCAAAAACAGTCTATATAATATTTATACTTATTATTATTATAAAAAAATCGGAAACTTGCCCATGATTCACAAACATTATTCGACCGAGAATAAGTGTGAAGCAAAGAACCAAACAAAGGAGACTTGTTGGGAAAGAAAGGAACAAAAGAGAAAGAATAGGTGGCATGAGAAACACAGTTGTTCTGTTCTGTGATCGTGTAAAGAAGATGTAACCTTTTAACCAATTAAGTATTAGTTCTTAAATGTTAGTCCATTGGGCCTGAGACGGTATGGTGTCTGTCTCAACCCATGTACAATGTACATGGCCCAGGAAAAAGTGAAGGACCCCCTCAAATGAATCATTCAGGATTACAATTTCACCTATGCTCTCGAAATGTTAAGAGTATCCATATCGTTTAGAAACCGGGGTTCGGTTCACAATTAGTCAACCGCGAGTCAAAAAATTTACGGTACGACGCCAAGTTTTTGGGTTCAAGTTCACTAAATAGTGAGCCTGATTCATGAAACGAGCAGTTCGAACCAGCCACCAATCACGTTGTGCCATGTGGCGATGACTGGAAAAACTAGTCATTGTCTTTGTCAACGGCTATTAATAGGATTTTTTTTTTTCAAAAATTAATTGAAAATAAGAAAAAATCAGGAAAAAATACTAGAAATACCCAAACAAAAATCACACTTCATTCATCCTACCCACAATTTAAAAATGCACTTTCTATCTTGTTTTGCAATCGACCTATGGATGATACTGAAGCGAACGTTCGTGCAATGAAGGCACGAGTTCGGCGAAGGGCGGATTAGAACGAGGAAGAATGCAGCTGCAGCTCGACGCATTAAGGCGAAGGGTCGAAAGCGGTGAACCTTCCCGAACAGAGATTAACAGAGGTCGTGTCGAAGCCCACGAACGACTAATGGGGATTATTTTGTTGACGACCCTCCATACGGGCCCGAGATGTTTATGCATTGATAAGCCGATCCATTTTTATTCTGGTGATGGAAAAGGTAAAGGAGCATGAAGATTACTTCGTCCAAAAAACGGACGCTTTCGACGCATAGGGTTATCAACACACCAAAAATGTCTCGCCGCAATACGAATGCTAGCATGTAAGAATTGGTCACATACCAAGTCATCCAATAGGTTATAACTCTAAACCCTAGAGTAGGCCTATGAGAGAGTGGTCAACTTAGCTATACACTTGAAGATCATGCATATGCAAAGTTTTTTTTTTGATACGGCTACGAGGTTAGATTGCATTATTGCCAAACTTCAAACATACAACACGACCATAGGCCATGGGCTCCATAATATGTCCGGGCTCCCAATAAGATGACTCAACGCTCATGGACTCGTAGAAGAGTCTAATTTGCATCTTAGACAAATACGAAGAGAAACCTCGTTCTACAATCCCAACAAAATAAATTCCAAACTTCCAGCATCCTACCCTAAAATCAGACAAACAACTAATTCGAATCCTAAAAAAAGAAACAGGAAAATGCAAAAAACATGAAATAACGAAACAGACAATACAACAGACACCGAAACTAAGGAGTCTATTATGTCAAGTCTCCTGAAGCTCATAGTTTTCGTAGTGGGGCGTCCTCGTACTGTCGATACGTCTTGAAATGACGGGGTAACCCGACCTTGAGTGCCGTGGAAACAGACCCCATCCTATCAGCCCTCCCCCCGGATCCCAAATCCACTGATTGTATTGCTCTAAGACCTTCTCCAAGCGGCTCGTACGGGTGTTCGGTTGGTAAAGCTTTACCAAAACCAAGCTTCGACAAATCGAAGGCATAAACTATGGAGATCGATTTTGGAATAGCCCCTGAGGCTCGTTGTAGTCTCTTAGACTCGGTGTTATCTCGATCGACGACGATGAGAGTAGGAACATGGAGGAAGCCATCGGCGGCTCAAATGGTCGAAGCGTAGATCCGATAATGGTGGTGGAACACGACAAGGACGGCGGCGACTGTGCTCGAGCAACGAAAAAATACAAATATTGTGCACGAACGGACGACGAAAACGACTACTAAAATAAAGGCTCGAGAAGAGGAAATGGAGGAAGAGACTATGGAAACTGTCGACAACTGTTGCAACAAACAAACAAACAAAAACATCGTAAGATTTTGGGGGAGGGAGCTTTTTTAGTTGGATCTTGTATTTTTGGTATGCATATGCAGAGTTAAAGTTAGATGTTAATTCATGAAAAAAGGATCATAAATTTATGATGTGTTTTTACGCATAAAAAGAAAAAGAAAAGGTATGTTATTAGCATTTACCCTATATTTTGTGCACAGGCTAGAATCCAAAACCTATGAGGGAAAGGTTCGGTTTGGTGGTGACCCATCCGAGCTGTCCTTAGCGGTCAAACGGCTGGTCAAAGTGACCACAAAAGGGGTAGCTTACGTGGCAGCCAAGGGGTCTCGATCTCTAAAAGGTCTTTACTCCTTAAGTCGTGCAAAAGACCAGGTTGCCACTCATTAAGATGTCTAATTTGGGGGCTGTTTTGTAATTCTAGTTGAAAATATGCATGGTGGGTTTGGGATCATGAAATGATTAGCATGGCTAGATCATGTTCAGTCGGGTCTTTTAACGTAGATTTCTCTAAATTCTTCTGCAACACCATGCATAATAATTAACACAATCTTTACACTTGATGCCCCTCTCACTTTACACTAAGAGCTCCCACTAGGTTGAATAAGTAGATTTAGATTTGATTTCTCAATTCTCATGCCTTGAAGAGGGACCAAATCAATGAAACCCTAGTTAAGCCGAGCTGAACCATTAATGTTCCTTTACCCAAAATAGAAAACTTGTGAGAGTTTTGACCAGTTTCAACACATACCCACATCAATTCAAGCCTCAAATAAAATACCCATTTGCTGATTTTGCAGGAGTTTGATGAAATATGAGTGAACAAGGTGGTGGTGGTGGTGGTGGGTTGAGGGAGTATGGGAAAGGGAACTGGACAGTGGGGGAGGCAATGGTGCTGATTGAGGCAAAGAAGATGGATGATGAGAGGAGATTGAAGAGCAAGCCCACAGAGCTCAGGTGGAAATGGGTTGAGGACTATTGTTGGAGAAAAGGGTGCTTGAGGAGCCAGAACCAGTGCAATGACAAGTGGGACAATCTCATGAGAGATTACAAGAAGGTTAGGGAGCATGAGAGGAGAGTCATGGCTATGGCTGAGAATGGAGGAGGAGAAGTAC
This sequence comes from Erodium trifolium, assembly GCA_036897425.1. NCBI lineage: Eukaryota > Viridiplantae > Streptophyta > Magnoliopsida > Geraniales > Geraniaceae > Erodium > Erodium trifolium. The sequence continues at coordinate 12,306 of JAYMTN010000527.1, read as the reverse complement.
AAGGCTCTTACTGGAGCATTGACAAGACTCAGAGGAAACTCCACAACTTGCCATCAAACATGTTGCCACAAATATATAAGGCCCTTGTGGAGGCAGTGGAGACCAAAGCCAGCCCCAGCATAGGCTGTGTGGTGGTGGATGATAAAGGAGGTTTCAATGGTGCTACTGGTAATGGTATGTTGCTTCAGACTCCAATACAACAACAACCCTTACTAAAACACCATTACATTTGTGCTCCAATCCCAATCCCATTCCCAATCCCACCAGTAGCAACACCAGCACAACCACCTCCTTTGCTCCCATGTCCTCAGCCATTGCCAACAGTAGGTACCTTAATCTCTCTTAATCCATCATTTGGATCAATTGGGTATCATTCATTTTCTGTCTGACTGCTAAAGTTCCCATCTTTTCAACTTAATATGCATAAAAACAACTTTATATTTCTGGGTCTTCAATCCAGAAGGTGAGTGTTGAGTTAATATTGGGTTTTTTCTACATTTTTGTTTTATGTTGTGGAGATGTGTGGTAGCTCAGATTCTTCCGGTACGAAGGAGTCACCGGCCAAGAGGAAGAGGAGAGGTGAAGGAACCAGTGAGAGTGGAAGTGGAAGCAGCATAGATGAAGTTGGCACTGCAATCTCCAAGAGTGCTTCAATCATAGCAGAAGCTCTTCAGGAGTGTGAGGACAGAGAAGAGACAAGGCACAGAGAACTCTTGAGCTTGAGGGAGAAGAGACTGAGGGTTGAAGAATCTAATGCAGAGGTCAACAGGCAAGGAATTGATGGTCTGGTTGATGCCATCAACAAGCTTGCCAATTCAATCCATGCTCTGGCTTCCTACAAGAACCAACCTCCAAAATGATGATAATGATGATGATATTGATTGATGTTAGTGAATAATCAGACAAATCTCTGTTTTAGTATGTGATTTGGCTCTACACCAATCATATTTTGTGCCTTTTATTTCAAGTTTGGGTAATTTCATTTTCAACAAGTGGATTGATTGGATCTTTTGATTCACAATAGCAAGTTTTGTGTTTGTTTGTAAGAAAATGATATATCATTTGACATTTATGAAATGGCAGAAACACTGAGCAAGAGTAGTGGCAGGAAACATCCAAAAAAGACTCGTCAAAGCTGACCAGTCAATGATACTCTCTGAGCTGAGCCTGTGACTGTGAGGGATGCTTTTCTGAATTACCAAACTGCCATTTTACTATTGCTGATGGTGACTGAGTGTCTTGTATTCTATTGCTTGCTGTTTTGTTTTCTGGTCCACCTTGCTTTGGCCCAGTTAACATAGTAGGCCCAAGCCCAACAGAGTGCCCTACATACATCTATGAAATTGCAACTTCACCACAAACATCTATGAAATTGCACAATCCAGCACCTACACTTCCCAAAGGCACATATGCTAACAAAAAAGACCTATGATATATGAACAGCAGATTGATGACATACAAAAAATATATGTTGCTTTTTACATAGCAAAGGAATGAAGACTTGAAGAGCCCTTTCTGTGTATAGGTTTTTGTATTCATACCCCCCAAAGTACATACATGTGTGCACAAAGCAGACCATGATGACTCCAGGAGCCTTACAGAGGATCTAACAATTAGGTATGGACTTTCTCTATTTGTCTCTGTCATTTACACTGACTTGTAAACATGGCAAGATCTCTCTCTGCCTTTTAGCTAATGTTTTCTTCAATCCCTTTAGGATCTTCCAAAACCATATCAAGTTCATCATGGCTAGGACTGATGGCACCACAATTGCAATCAACACACTGAAAGGGTGCATCTTCATCACCTACAGCCCAATAATAAACCAAACTTCAGATCAACACAGGGGGCGTTTTTTTACTACCTTGATAAAAGTAACAGTACCTGCTCATGGTGCATGTAAATGTGATAAAACACATAGAGAAACAGCAAAATTCTTGCAGCCTGCATTGCATATTTCATTTCAGTAACATTGTCTGAACAAATATAGCAACATCAAAAATAAAATTACTCTGTGGTCTTTAGACCACATGAATCATACTCACCAGCCAAGAAAGAAATATCATTATACCATTAATGATATATGCAGTGGACTTCTTCATACCAGCAATATCCAGATACCTTTATGAGACACAAGATACATATTATGTTGTAAGTCAAAACTTCAGTGTTTGTACGTTATGAGACGCTTACCATCTCATATTAATCCCTGGAGTTGTCACCTCAGAGATGAGGACCATATATGTATAAACTTGACCTTCTCCCATAAACATGCAATATGTAACTGCAATTATGGAAATGGAGTGGTGGATAACCTGAAAAATATATTCAACCACCTTATTCATTATGAACAAATCACATTTCTTCAATGTGGCATATAGCGCTGGATTCAGATTAAGTACTTTATGCTACCTTGCAGTTGCCCCATAAAACTTCAAAACCATGGATTTAGCCTACAGATGGATTATTACTCTGTTGAAGGTTCTTACTAACTCATGAAATGAATAAATAGAAGAAGAAAAAAACTATAAGCGCTTTAAGGTTATTTATGCAATTGGATATATGAAAACTTTTGTAGGGGTGATTTGTTTTTGTTTTTGTAATAGAGCTAACATAAGAGAATCATTTGAAATTACTGATTAGCACAAGAAATCCTAATAAAACACACCCACTGATGCAAACTGCTATAATATAATCACTTTTTTTAGTATGACCAAAAAGGTCTAAGCTGCACTCACATACTCCAAACCACCCAAAGAGGGATATAGCCAAGTAATCATTGCGAGATCCGAAAGAAAGTATCCAGCAGACATCTGTAAGAAATCAAATCATATCTGTTATAAACATCCAGGTGAAAACATTAATCCAAACAAAGAAGACCTGGCAAAGCTTTCAACAAAGCCACCAATCTATTGCCATTGACAAACAGCCTGAACACGTGTGTGCAATAAATTAACATTTTCGTTGCTAGATCCTCTGACAGTTAATAATTATGTTACTATAAAGGAAAATGACACCGTCTCATATATACTGTAGACCAAAACTGAAACAAAATAGAATATTAAGAACCCGAGGCACCAAATGCATAAAATCCAACAAAACAAAGCTAATCACATTGATGAGAAAATAAAAAAACAATTATTATGGTTTTGGTGGAGTTCAAAGCAGTCTACCTAAGATATCATCAATTACCCCCTAAGTAAGCAAATACACAGTACAAGATTGAAAGGAAATAGACTTACTCCCAGCACAAAAGTAGAAAGTGGTGAGCTCCGAAATGTAACAGGACCAGCAAGCTGTTGGTCAGAAAAAAGATCTGACCAGAACACAAAGTACAGTGACATTGCTGTGATATAGAGGGCATGAATGGTGGAGATGCCGCTGCCAAAATTAATGCATTAACTAATAAGGATTTTTGAGACACGTCAAAAAAGATGAGAACACAAAGATGAAGGGGATGGGTCCAGGCTCACCGCTCGTTCCATTCAACTCGTTGTGTTTTGGTAAGAATAGCCCAGCACTTGAAATAAGAGCTGCTGATTACCTTGGATAGATCGTAACACTGTAAATCGAAAGAATTGATGACGAGTTAACACACAGCATATGAGTTGCATGTATAAGGCATAGTTAACATAGAACTTATCTGACAAGTAACTGACAAGCATGTATGACATCATTGTAATACAAATTATAGAAAGATATTATACCGCTTTGCAAGCAAGTATGCCAACAACGATGGAAGTGTATGGGGTAATGGGATTCGCTAATAGAATGTTCTTAAGCAGCACCTCTGCCTGAGTTTGGTACGATTTAATAGCCATAACAGTCTCTTGAGACACTGCCATTATCTTGCATCATACGTCTATCGTATACTGTCTACAATTCCTTTCCTTCATTCTTCACTTTCATCTTCATCTCAACCAGAGCCATAAACAATAAGTTAGCAACGAAACAAATAGCCTGACTGAAAACGATGCCAACACTTATTCACATTCAACACTCCGACTAGTAATCTTAAGAGAAACTTTAGGGGTAAAGCTTCAACTTAATGGTTTGCATCTTAGAAGTTGAAGACACAATGAAGTAGTGGCACTTCACATGCATAATGCACCCATCAATTTAGTTTGTTGACTTTTGTGGTGATGTCATATGGCTAATAGCAACAATCAACACAGAAATGTCAATGAATATGAAACTATGCTCATGTCAGTTGTAGCAATCACATGAAAAGGAAGATATTAATATGCCTCAGCATATTTTATGGATCTACATGAACCATGTATAAGATTCGGGATCATTTGACCTATTAATCAGGGAGAATATGCTAATCTCCCAGGGTTCAAGCTATATAAGAATAAACATGCCTAAGGCTTAGCTCGCCAGCTATGAAGCATAGTTGTCATAAGGCAAAAGGTCAACATGAGCATATTTGACTATTGTTTATAACATATTCATATACAAAAATGAAATGGCTCCCTCAATCTAACATGATGGGCTAATGGTTAGGATGAAGAAAGAATTTACAGTTCAGAACATAATATTGAGACACAGGTTTCTTAAGGGCATTTGCTAAAATATAAATGTACATACATCAGATTAATATCTTAATGAAAAGAATCCCTGACACCATTGTTGTACTGAAACTTAACTAAATATTACAGAAGAATTTAAACAAGAGAGCATCAAACAAGTGCAAAGGCGAAGCAATGGTAAAACAACTGGCAGAGCTCAGCACCAAAAGTATAGAAGACAAGTAAGAAAAATGAAATGGGTAATTGAAAATATTGAAGAAACAAGTAAAACTATCACAAAGTGCATCAACAGTAAGTTTCAAAGCAATACCAACAGCCAACATTGAATCAGAACCTACATAAGGAACAAAAATCAGATCTTACTAAGCGATACCCGCAAATCTAAAATATGAAATCTGCATATGCCTCTGAAATCAGCTCAGATCACTAAGATACCAACTGGGTAATCGAAAATCAACTCAAACCAGTGCAAAATGCAAAGACCTACTAAACCGATCCTTCACATGGAAGTAACCTAATGAAAAACGAGATTCACCAATACCCATAAAGCCGGAACCACCAAATGAACAGACAGGCTCGCAAATCTGATCGAAAACCTTACCGGAAGCACACAAATAGTGGCGTCGGGAGCAAATGCAGATGGAAGGGTGTGCGAGAAGCACCAAAAAGTAGTCACTTTCTCGCAGCTCGGAGCTCGGAGTAGATAGAGAGAGAGAAGATTGATGGCAACAAACAAAACAAAACAAGCAGTGAAAATGAAGAAACGTGAAGCTTAATCAATGGTGATGGGAAGCTCCAACCGCAGCGATTAAAGAAAACGATCAGCAGTGATTAATGAAGTAATGAAGTGAATTGGGATTTGGGTAGAAAAGGAAGGAGCGGTTGGGTTAGGTTGGCCTCTCAGCCTGGACAAGGATGTGGCTTGTGTGAATCTGATCGATTGCCAGGTGGCACAATCTCATTGGCTCTTTCGTTGGTCATATACTTCCATCACTCCATTTTGTACAGCTAAGAACCAACTCTTTCTCATCCATGTGGCTCTGATTCTAAATTATTAAGAAACAAAATATAAATTATCCTTCAGAAAAAGATCAATCGGGTAATCAATTAAATATGTCCTAATCAAGTGCTCAAGAAATTGAGGACTGAACATAAAAGATAATTCCTTTTTATCATATCTAATATAAATCTTTGAATACCTCTCATGAGATCCATCTTAAGAACTGTATTGTAGTTTATTATGAATCTTCAAGTATCCATCCTACTGAAAAAGAAAATTTTGAACTACATAAAAGAATTGCAAAGCTTCAAATTTTCATTGAATAAACATTTAACATAGTCAAAAAAAGAATTATACTATGATACTCCTGTATAGAACTTCAAGTGGCCTTTTTGCCTGCTGAGTCAAGTAGAAAAAAACAAGTAGCCTTCTATTTTACACAAAAAAAAAAAAAAAACTAACACTTGTGATGCTCACACCACAGGCTCTCATCAATACTTGAACTTGTATTGTTCATTTGGCTTACTTATTCTAGACATGGTTTGTACTGCTTTCTAAGTTTCTTAGTAGCACCATCCTTCAGAGCGGACGAAGATGATGATGGAGACAAACCAGTGCGTCCAAGCCCTGCCTTGTCCTTGTCGAATGCCTTCTGAACATCATCTTTGAGCTCTGTGAAGCGCATCCTCTTGATTCTTCGTTCATCTGGAGTTCCCTTGTCAAGGTAAAACAGATCAGGGAGATCATCCTCCATGAACTTATCCAGAACCTCAGAGCAATGAGGGAAATAGCGCCTCCCCATCTCCACTGCCACCATAACAAAGTTCTATGAATAACAATCACAGATGCAAACTAGTGCATCAACCAATCAAAATGAGGAAAAAACAGAAAAAGCCTTTGAATAAAGAAAGACTATAATGATAGCATTTACCCGTCTTCATAAGGGTGTTCATCCTAGAACGGAGTCTTTTGTTTTGTGCAATTGGTGTCTCATTTAAATCAACTGCTCTCAGGTTCCCATTTGAACCTTTAGATCTAGACAGATTTGCATACTCAGACGTCTCCGCATGAGCAATATCCATAGCTAGCTTAGCTTCAGTTGGAAAAAACAACCGCGCAAATGCCACTAGAAAATACAACCTCATTCAGCATTCATCCAACTTATGCACAAGAAATTATAATAGAGAAATATATTTTTAAACACAAGACACTAAATATTTACTATAATTGGTAGCATTAGGATCCACATGTGAGTCCGAGTCTCACATCAAATAAATGTGGAGTAGAGGAAGAGTTGATATACACATTGGACCCATGACATGATAGACTAGTCTTTTGGGTCTCTTCCTATGGTTAGGCCTGATTCTCCCCAACAAACCGGTATCAGAACCTAGTTGCACATATTGCATCAGTGTCAGGTGGGCGAGATTCAAAGGGGGTTGGGCAGGACATGGTGAGCTAGCAGATCCAAAGAGGTTCGGGTCATAATGCTACTATGAGCTAGCAAGGGTGATTGTGCAAGACAATTTGGGCTTAAACAGGAGAGCACATGAGATTCAATGTGGAGGGGAAGATTTGTTAGGATCCACATAAGAATCTAAATCTCGCATTTGATAAATGTGGTCAAAAGAAGAGTCGATATACACATTGGACCCTTGACCTGATAGACTAGTCTTTTGGGTCAAGTATGGGAGCCAATGTGTATACCATGGGCTTCCGTCAGGTGCTCCTCCTCTAGTAAGGCCCAGTTCTCCCCAACAGGTAGCTAAACACATGAATAAATTGACTAGGCATTATTAATCCTTCACAACAAGTCTTATTATAGACCAGTTTCCATACATTAGTGATTATATATAAGACCCAAGACTCTCATATATGTGAGATATTAATACCTCTATTCTCCAGGTACAGAAGCTTCATGTGCAGATCATCAGCAATTGTTTGTGAAGGAAAAGCTGCATTCCCAGCCAATGGATTCCTTCGCATCTCTCTCTCTAAAACATCAATGCATATTCTGTCTTTGTTTGCTTCTTGGCCCTGCTCAGTTTTTGCATGATAATCCTTTGGTCGTGTTAACCTTCGACAAATACTAACTGCACTCTGTCCATCCACTGTCAGATCTGAAGCACAAGCTCCTTTAGTCAGAAGAGATACTAATACTGACGGCTCCTTACGCATTGCAGCAATATGAAGTACAGTGTAACCCCGTGAGTTTCTAAGGTTGACATTAGCAAGACCGAGACCAACCACCTCGGATACAATCTTGGGATCACAGTAGGCTGAGGCATAATGCAGAGCATTGGCTTCATCTAAGGTAATTTCAGATTCACTAAGGAGAAGTTTCACAAGTTCAACATCATCTGAGTCTAATGCCCTGTGTATTCTTTTGATTCTCTTCTCGTTCAAGGAGACTACAGCTGTTGTGTCATGTCCATCATCAGGATTAGCTGAGAGGCGGATGTTTTTAATGTTCTTTGCAACTTCATATGGAATCTCTTTCTCAAGAGTGATGTTATCAAGATCTGATCTTGCTACTCTATCAACACACTGATCAAGAAGCTGACTTGACTGACAATGGAAGGCAACCAAGAGTATGGGAATCACATCTTCCAAAAGAGCCTTCCCAACAAAGTTAACAAGCCTTCGCTGCAAACACAGACAGATGGAATGAGGATATTCTACTTACCCACTCTATGCTTAGGATGGTCAAGATGAAAAAGGAAATGACCTAAAATTTCACTTAATAGTTTATAGGGATATTCTCAGTCACCAGGCTTATTTTGTGAAATAGCCTTATTTCAAAATATAATTGCACCATACTCCTTTAAGTTCTAATTTTTTGACGAAATTACAATGTTACCCTTAATGAGCTCCCCGGTCGGGTACATGTAATACCCGGGTCAGTAAGCAAAATACCCGTCGGGTAAAATCCGGGTGGCCTTCTTTAAGGGAAAATCCGGGTTTCCACTAAAAATGGAGGCTATTTTGCAAAGATTTGAGAGCCAAACTAGCCCTTTGCGCCATATAGTTCAAAATAAGGCTATTTTGCAAATTACCCCCTGGTCACCTGCTCCTAAGTATGCACCATTCTCAACTAATTACACATAAATTTAAAAAGCTTTTGACAACCCTGTTAACTTTTTTTTAGTCTCATCGACTTCTTAGCGTGAAATGACAAAGATACCCTTATTATTTATTTAACTCAATTTTTCATGAGGGTATTTTCATCATTCCATACCAAATAGTTGACAGAATTGGGCAAAATAAGGGTAAAAAAAAACTTAGGGGTAGTTGGTTGAGAATGATGCATACTTGGGGAAACTAGTCTAAGTAGAACCTACTTGCTGAACCAAGTCTTGGTCTAAACTCACATGAATCATCTGATTAAATTAAATCAGGGTTAATTGCTAAAAACTACATTATGTATTGTCCACGATTTAAACTACCTTTATGTATTGTCCACATGCGAAGAACTATCCTTATGTATTGTCCACGTCCCTAATTTTAACGGAATATTAAGTAAACGACTGTGGTCAAAAGATAGTGTAGTTTAAACATGTGGACAATACATAATGTAGTTTTTCACATGTAGACAATACATAATGTAGTTTTTAGCAATTAACCCATTAAATCTTGATACAAAATCAGAGAAACAGATTGCAAAAATTCTAAAGAAGTTGGCCATGGAACTTATTGCTATATCATGGGGGATATCACACTTTGCAAAATATCCTTTAGCATAATGTTCCTCAAACCTTAGGCGTTTTCATTTTAAGATTTTTTAACAACAAATTTCTGGAAACTTGCCAAGAAAGTAAAGCAGTATTAAATATGACTCACCTGGTAAAGCGAAACCAACTCTGGAATTTGAAAGATTGAAGCAGCATACATCAACTCAACAGCAAAACTGATAGCAGGTCTGCAGGAATCATGGGCACAAACATTATCAACACATGTGGAAACCTCTGGAGGAGAAGGCTTCAGCTTTCCCGTATACAGATAACTCAAGAATACCAAGAAGGCTTCATGTCCAATGTTACCATAAGGCAACAAATCACCCATTATAAACGCAGGTTTGCCATCTTTCTCAGAGGATACCTTTTCCTTCTTGAATAAATCATAGAAAAATTTACTCCTGGCAGCCAAAATACATCGGTGGATACCAACTGGTGTTCCCTCAACAATGATGTCAGCATCGCTGAAATCACAACTGAAATCGACTAAGAGCTGCTCTAAATTGGTACTTAGTTTGTTTAAACTGATGACCTCATGGCTAGGCACTGCTTCAGAACCCAGGTATGGCATGTTATGGTTAGTAGAACCATTTGATATGTGGGAAGAAGAGGTAAAGCTCAAAGACGAGGATGGTTCATCTGAATGGGTCATTTATATACTAAAAGTTCAAGTCCTACTAAGAACTAAGAGTACAACTTACAGAGATTTAGAGCTACCATGCATAGATGATGCTAGTGAAAGAAGAGCAGAAGCTCGGTCAAAGAATATGCTAAGGTACTGCTAAGTACTGACCCTTATAGGAAGAATCTAAGATGGCCAGATTAAGATACTAATCAATATAATAAAATTGGAATGAAAATAAAGCAAGGTTTGAATCCAGCTTATTTTGAAAATAAAAATACTTCAAATCCGAACAATCAAAAACACAGAAAAGTGACAAAATCCAAATGTTTGTGTGTGTGTGTGTGGAAACAAGGTGATTAGATTACACAAATTCAGATAGCCATCAAAACCAAACTTAATCCTATTACATTCCTAGCAAGAACTGTCAGGTATAGAGCACAGGCTGAGGGAAAAAGCGCTACATTCAATTACTTTCAGTGAAATCTACAAGTAGACAGTGTTACCATAACAAGGATATAATCAAGACAAAAACAATGAAAAGTCAACAAATTTACAGCAGCAGCTGAAGATATCATAGGGAAGAAAATCAACTGAATAAGGCTCTATTCAGAGTTAGAGTCATACAAGAGTAATCCAAATTCCTCCCCATTTACAAACCAAAATACACCACAATAACCAAGTTAAGCTACTATCTGATCACTCTCGACAAAGAATTGACAGGAAGCAACTGGTTCATAATCTTACAGATTTTGCAATATACCATTGAGTAGCCATAAATCAGATCCGACCAAAAACAAAAGATGGGATTACATTCTCCTAACAGGATATAACAAATAACCCGAATTGGAACGAAATCAAAGAGACCCAGATGGAGAAAAATGGTGAATTGGGAGAAGGGGATGCAGAAAGGGGAAAGAGGAGAGAGACAGCAAAGGGTCAACGAAGCTTCGTGTATCGCTTTCAAGCAGAAGAAGAAGATGGAGGAAGAGGAAGAGAGAGAGAGGTCAAGGGATGGGTCGGAGATATGTGGAGCGGTGGAGTAGGTGTCGTGGAGGTGGAGCTGAGAAGGATGGGTTAGTGGGTCATGGCCATGGGGAAGAGATGAAGTCGTTTATGTCGTCAGCAATCGTAGCTGGGCTCTCCTTACGTCTTCAATGGCGTCACCGTTTGTTGGAGACTGACTCTCTCTTTTCCGTTTCTTCTTCTTCAACTCTTTCTCTGCTTCTCTATCTTTTTCCTATTTCGGTGAAAGAGATATGTCCCCCACCCAACCGTGACTCATCCACCTGATTTCTTCTATCATTCCCTTATAATAAAGATCATTGCTTTGTTTTTCGGTTAAAATTATCCGGGTATCCTAAACGAAACACGATTTTCATTTGAGTACTCTGGCTTGTGACGTTTAAGTACCCATATGATACATTTTTTTTCAAATCAGTACCCGCCGTTAGTTTTTGTCATTTTTCCATCCAAACACTTAAAATATCCAAAAAACCCCTCCCTAACAGTCAAATTTTCAAACTCATACCATTGAATTTCAAAAATTCTTTTTATTTTATGAAAATTAAATTTATTTTTATAAAATTTATTTTTATTTTAAAAAATCAGTTTTATTTTCAAGAAATCAGTTTTTTAAAATAGTTTTATCTTATAAAAATCAGTTTTTACTTAGAAAACAAATTTTATTTTATTAATTTCATTTTTATTATCAATTAATTGTTTTAATCTATCATTAATTGGTTAGTAATTCTTTGACCAAGCTCATCGTGTTCATCCCCATCCCGCAAGAGCACCATCCAATTTCCAGAAAATCAATTCAAACTCAAACCCAATTCAGTAGCCTCAAGCTCAATTTCAAAACTAAATCAAACTCAAACCCAATTATGGCCGCTTACCTCACTAGGAGGGAGAAGAAGAACTATGAATTTGAATAAAATTCAACAATTTCTGGTGTAGAGCAGGAACAAAATTTTCAATTAACAGTTTCAAATCCAATAGTCCAACACTTTTAAATTCAACAATCCCAAATGAAACCATAAATTTGTTCAGCAACACTTTCAGATTCAACAATCCTAATATGCTTTCCCTCCGCCGCCTGATGTCTGGAACCGATTTGGATGCAAAGGTCATTCTCGTTACCTGAGAGCTCTAACAGTCTCGACAGATCTGACAAGGAGATGATGCGGCCAAGGAGATGCAGTCAAGGAGCTTCTCGTTTCACACCCTCGACAAGCTCGAATCCAGTCGATGGGCGTGGCAGAGCTGAAACCGACGTCGAGCTCCGGTGGGTGTGGCCGTGGCAGAGAAAATGGGAGATGAGTGTGTATAAGAGAAAATGGGGGCTGAATTAGGTTAAAAATAAATGGGTTAGGGTTAGAAATGAAAGGGTAGTTTTATCATTTTTTTAAAAATTGG
>JAYMTN010000526.1:0-16176 GCA_036897425.1 Erodium trifolium | reverse complement strand
GCCAGGGTTAAACCCCCCTCCTCCCCGCCAGCTCCCCGCTCCCTCCCCGCCGATGTTTTCTCCCCGTCAGCAGTTCACCGTCAGCTCCCCGCCCAGCGTTGCAAATGTTCTTAGGTTTCCCTTTTTTATCCATGACCCTAAATGTGATTTACAGAATTACAGCAAAGGCTCTTGGTGGAGGCTGTTTTCGTGATTATAGAAGTTATGGAGGGTCTTCTTGTTATTTAAGCCCTACCGTTCTCAGTATTTAGGGTTTGTTTACCGTCAGCAGCCAAGCGGCCAAGCAACCATTAAGCACCAGAGCCATTGTTCTCAAGTGAGCTACCATCCCTACCGATTTCTCTTGCTCGTCCCCTTTGATCCATGCCAAAGGAAATGCAGGAAGAGAAAATGGAAATCTCTATTCATTATAACCAGATTTAACTGGACTATGTTCATGTATCTGTAATGATTCGGTATCTCTAATGGGTCTATCGCAGCATGAACACGAACCATGTTTTTTATTCCATTTTTTGTTGAGCTTGTTATGTACTTTGTGTAGATGTGTGATTGATGTCTCTGTTCTGTGCAGAGAAAGAACAAGACTTTTGAGTGAAAATGGCCTACCTGAAACCCGCCAAACAGGGCTTGGAAGAGTCCCAGGAGCAGATTCACAAGATTAGGATTACTCTTTCCTCCAAGAATGTGAAGAACCTGGAGAAGGGTATATATTCAACTTTTTCATTGTTGATTACTGAGATTGGACTAGTTCATCACATTAGCATTTAATGTGGTTTCAGTTTTGGTCAGTCATATTATAAATTTCACTTCTTAGTATATCATTTCAATTTTTATCACTGTTGCATGAGCTAATTATACACTGCCCTAGTAATTTAGATGCCCAAATGATTTCTTACAAGATTATGCTTATTTTCTCCACATTTACAATTACGTATCCTAAGATTGCTTACTCATCGTATCTTCATGTGGTATTGATGTTCAGTCTGTTCTGATTTGGTTCGTGGTGCCAAGGACAAGCAACTGAGAGTTAAGGGACCAGTCAGGATGCCCACCAAGGTCCTGAACATCACAACCAGGAAGTCTCCTTGTGGTGAAGGTATTGATGTTGTAACACGTGGATTAAGTATTATATATCTTCAAATAAAATATCTGTTTTGGGCAAGTTTTATACAATTATACTTTGACTGGTAATGTTTATGTTACTGGGTATTTCTTGGTATTTGATCTGTTCCAGTTTCTCAGTAGTCGGTACAATTCTTGTCTTCATCATCTGTATTACATAAGTTGATTTGTTATTGTGAACTGATCATCTGGTTTCCATTTTTCTATATCTATTTTGCTCTCAGCTGTTATAACTTGAAATGAATATCTGTTCAAGTTAACTTGTGGCTCTCAATTCCGTATTTTTACTCCTCTTCATTATGAATGGCGTAAGAAATTATATTGCCCGCACAGTAGTTATCTGCTTCTAGATATCTCATGATTGCAACATCTTTCTACTTGACTGATTGATGATATGCTTTACATGCCAATAATGTAGTTACCAAAAAAATATCATGCTTAAGAATTAAATGCCTGTTTTGCTTAAGTTTTATGCAATTCTACTTTGATTGGTAATGTGTGTTCTTTTTTCTGGAGTTTTCTCTGTGTTTGAATGGTTATAATTTGGCAGTAGCTGTGCAATCCTTGTCTAAAAAAATATCTCAATATCCATTTAGCACTTTCAGTTTTTTTTTCATTATGTGTTGAAGTTAACTTAGGAGCCTCAAATTTTATAACTCTTCTCCACATAAGAATATTGAAGAAATACATCATAATTTTAATGCCATATTCATCTGCTTATGGATTCCTCATGTTTACGATGTCTTTCCACCTGACTGATTTACAATATGCTTTACATGCTAATGATGTAGTTGTTGGTAGTAGGTCATGGTTCATTGAATTTGTATTCATTATAATATTTTTGTTGTATGAGTAATATAGTACTTCGGTTTTGCGTCTTCTAGACACTCTACATATCATTTGACTCTCTTTTTTACCATTTTTGCATTCAGCACTGTCTCATCTGTTTAACTTAGTAATTCGCACTAATCTGTGTTGCTATTTATGTGCAGGAACAAACACTTGGGATAGGTTTGAGCTCCGAGTCCACAAGCGTGTGATTGACCTCTTTAGCTCCCCTGAAGTTGTCAAGGCGATCACTTCAATCACCATTGAACCCGGTGTTGAGGTTGAAGTCACAATTGCCGATTCTTAGATGATGCACCACTAATCTGTTTACCTTCACTTGCCCTTTTCACCTTGAATATCTTTCACGTTCTCTCCTTGTCGGGATGCTGTCAAGGTTCTATGCCCTCAAAGGATGTAGGGTTGTGGTAGGGTAAACGTAGTTGTTTTGATTTATTATAATTTTGAAGTCACAAGTTTGGTATCTTGAGGGATTCATTTAATCGTTTGGAGGATTTATTTATGTTGAGTGGAAAAAACATGTTGCCTAAGTTCCTTCATTTCACTGCCTGCTTGTGATTTGTTTCTAATTTAGCATTTCATGTTATCCTTACAAAACATATTATATATTTCTTTTGGAGAAATTACACTTCTACCTTCTGCTTTAGAGTTTCATCAATTGACTACTTCAACTTTAAATGGTATGAATTCATCCTAATCAACTTTCTTTTTGTTTAAATTTATCACGATTTGAGTTTTGTTTATGAAAATGACAATCACATACAAATATAAAAACTTGAAAAAGGAAAGAAAAGTCAGAAAATTAGAAAATTTAAATTATGAACTATTTTATTATCTTTAATAATTTTTAATTAATTGTCTTAGGGATATCAACAGAACCTTGCATATGAATATTGAAGAGGATATTCTCAGACATCTTGTCCAACGAGGCAAGTGTTTACAATATGATCTATATCATTAAGAAAAAACAACATTATAATAGTTGTATCAAGGACCGATTCGTTGACAGATTTTGATAAAGACAGTGAACAAATAATTCATGGATTCAGTAATTGGTATAGGTATATAAGCATCTACTAACAGTCTAATAGTACTCATAATTTCAACTAGTTTCAAGAACAAGCTAGTTGTGTGATCTATAAACAGTAGAACATTACGGGTCATCTGATCAAGCTTTTGAATGTTATATCCGGAACAAACGCACTTTAAGATTACCCTTGAATTTGATCTGGTTTGCTAAAACCATAATAAACACAACCCACTAGTTTGAAAAACCCAATTTTTCCTTCCATCTTGTGACATAAACACAACCCGCAGAGCTTCCTTGCGAGCGAGACTGTGAAAGATCGCCTTTTCCCTCCTATTGCAATACAGACCGGCCAATTTTCAATAGTTGACTGAAAACTTTATTTGTTTAAGGCCTTGTCTTATTGTACATCTCTATAAACAACCAAAGGGGAAAAAGGTGGCTCAGACCAACTATACCAAACCTCAAAAAATAAATAAACAGAAATATAAGATACCAGGTTAGGCTATGTAAAGAAGGAAGAAGAAAGAGTTTGGCCGAAAGATCCCATACAGTTGACATAGAACATGATTGAAACATTTGTTCACAAAATAACAATGGTTAGTATCTTTGATTTTCCCACTTGTACATGAAGTGAACCACTAGTAGGAAGAAACTATACACTAGTAGCAGGCCATTATGAGATATCCTCTCTTGTTCGACTTTCTGACAATCGACTCCATACCATTTTCCCACAATGCATCAAGGCCAGGATTGTGATGAAATAGAGTAGAGGAATTCCAACAATGCAGCCACCAGATGCAAAATTTATCAATGTCTGAAATAAATAACAAAAAAGAAAGTCAAAGAGTTGTTTGAGCTGTAGACATATAAAAACATGCTGTTTGAGGATCACGATTATCCACATAACTTTTCGAATTCATGCAATGGCTAGCCACAAACTTCAACCACAATACAAAAATACAGTAAATTACCCATAAAGCGGAAGCAGAGCAAACAGTTACAAAGTCATGCGAACTCAAGGTTAATATGAATGGTTAAAGATTAGCTGCAATATTTTGTTGATACATGCATGATAGCTTCTCCAATATTATAGTAGTTCCTTATTTAATATTTATTTGCATAGAGCCACTTGGAGAAATGTGAAGAAGAGAAACTAGATTCTGAAATTCTAGATACAAAATTACAAGTTGAACAAGTGAACAATACGAAAGGGAAGAGTTTTTATACCACCATTCCTGCAACAATGTGGACTATGGGGACAAAAAATATGTCCACTGAGTTCCCGTTTGCATAACCATTAAATGCAATGACCATAGAGAATGTGTGGATGGTTACAAATGCAAGAGCAATGGTTGCTGCCACATTGAAACAAAGTGTTAGACAAATTTTAAATGTATCTAAAAATCATTTGCAAGTCATCCAATATAAGAATCTTGACTTTTTTGGGAAAATTCACTTTATATAAACCCTGAGCTGATATCACCAATAGGTTACACAAAAATGAAAAGGCGCATACAAATGGGCTGCATGAGCATGCTCTAAAACTAAATGGATATATACAAGGAACTTACAAGAAAGGACTTTTTAACTTACCGGAAACTAGAAAAAATGGCATCTGCGGGCACTTTTCAACATAAAAAGTTGCTGGGCCAAATGCTGGTGTCAGAAGGCTAAGACAGAAAAACACAGCATGAGCCACGCCGTGGCCTAAACCACCAGCTGCATGCAATCAATTTAAATGAAATCAACACACTACTCAAATTAGCAAGAGAAAGATAAGTCAGCCAAATGTGTATGAGAAACAGCTACAGTGTTTATGGGGGTGGGCCTAAGAAACAATATTTTTTTTAGCCAACTTGGGACTCTAATAAGGATCCTATAGTCATCAAAAAGTTCATTAAAGGGTAGATTATGTAAAAAAGGGTCAGATGAAGTTGTTTTGGCCAGTTCAAAAGATGAAACAATCCCCAAACTTACCCAGAGCAATTTGCATCTTATCTGTCAAACAAAGCCTTGGTTTGGATACTCTGTCTGCAAAAGCATCCAATATATCTTCCAATCTCCTGCATGAAGTGTACAATCATGTAAACAGCACATTTTTTCTGAAGTGAAACAACCTTTCTATTTTCAAATATTCCAAATTATAGTTTGCAATATCATAACCCTAGAGAATTCAATTTAAGCTTTTCCAGTGATTGTTAAAGACCAAAAGAAACCAAATCTTCCAGAGCAAAGAGAACAACCAGAGTGGGCATAAAGTATGAAATTATCTCCAGATTAGATAGCACTCATGGTCCTATGCACTATGCAGCACCTATGGGGAAATGGGTAGGAAGGGCAGTGTTAATAATGGAAAAAGGGTGCCTTCGTTGTGTAGATGTGCATTAATCACAACCAGGCAGCTCCAGTTCAGAAAAATTACTGTTCTGAAATTGATCTAAAATGTAGCGAGTTTCAATTCACATGAGCAACTCAATGAAACCAATTTGAAATTGAATATGTGAACAAGAATCTTAGTTGTGATTGTGTGTGCTTGGGAGAGAGGGCTAACTTGTAAATTCTCCAGAAAAGAATACGAAGCCCTTCTTGAAAACCAACTGAAGTGATTATGAGAACTCCATACGGCCACCAGGTTGTTGAATTCAGGGGGAGAAAAGCTCTCCATATTCCAGACATCACAATGAGACTTATGAGCCATAACAGCGTACTACATACGTCAAGAAGAAATGTACATAAGAGACAGTTCAATTTGAATACACAGACTTCGAGCATCTTAAACTCAAGCAAGATAGATTAATTTAATGAAGTGAAGTCCTGATAAGAAAATGCAACCATGAGTTATTCATCTCAGTAAAGAGCTGATATTACATCCACCTACACCAGATCCAAAACTTCTCATACCGAAGTTACCCGTTTCTTCATATTTTCCACTATACTCACAGAAATGAACACAACCTAATGTAAATAGAAACAGGTGCGTATCATAATTATCATCTATAAGAGCTGGATCACTCATAAATTGGTTGATTTTTCCAGTACCTTTGAGTATATTGCAAATCTCAATCAAATTAGCTAGACTATACTCATACTTAACACCAAATAAACACATTAGCACATTGCCAATATCAATAATCAGTACATGACTCTAATTTCAGCATATCTAAGCTCCTCAGTCAAGGAACACCAACATTCCGGCAATTTATTCCACGCATTTTCTCACCTACCAAACAGCAAAACTCTGAGTCGCGTTGACATGTGAGAAGTAAGAACCCTAGAAATGACATGGCTGGGTCTGGAAGAATGGGGCGTAAGCTTACCTGGAGAGGACGGTGAGGATCAAGAAGGGCTTCTTGGAGATGACAGAGACGAAGAGGCAAAGAGACGGTCCCAGCGCTATCAAGGCGTACCCGATCCCTGCCGCCACTGTCATTTTGGCTTCCTCTTTTTCTTCTTCTCCATTTTAGCCTCTCTTCTCCTTGACCTTTATACGAGTCTCTATTTATTTATTATCTTACCACTAATCCCTTTAAATAAATAAATTTCTTAACTTAATCTAAATTAAATCGCGGAGTATACACTTTCAAAAAAAAATCCTCATTGTTCCCGATAAAATATCACGGTAGTGAAGGCTCAAACTTTTATATAAAAAGTCTTAAGTTTGACCAAGAATATGTGTGAATTTATTATAGTTTAGATGTATATTTGTTATACTGTTTGTGCGCTTTGCGTTGCGCTATATTCTGTTTTGATTTGGAGTTTGTGATGTATTATTATTGTTTTCCATGAGCGTTTATCAAATATATGTATATATTCTCGTTGATATACAAATTTATTTGGCACTATTTGTTAAAAAAAATCCTTGTATAGTTTAAAATAAATAAGAAACACTTAATTTTTTGCTGCGTAAACGAGAAAAACGGAATTGAGAAACATAAAGTAAGGGATGCATAGTTTCGGATAGCCTCGGAAGGCTTACCCTTGTAACAAGAATGTCTGGCTAATCTAGGTTTCGTTTTAATGAGTGGATCCATATTCCCATAGAGGTGATTTACATTCACAACTTATATTTTTCTTGGCTCGAAGACCCTCGGGGGAGGTGTGGATTATGCCAAGGGCTCCCCCAAGCGAGAAAAAAAAAGGATTGGATTACAAATATCTATGACCCCTCTTTTTTATTCTTTTTTATAAAGGGCCGGAAATAGGACATCCTATATTAAGTCAAGTATGCCAAAAATCGTAGCCCTGTTGAAAGAGTCTCCTCTTTCTACAACAAATAGATTTTTATCTTCTTTGTTATCAATCATCATATCTTGCTTTTTCTTTTTTTATTTCAAACTTCATTGCCTCTTCACTTCGTTCAAGTAACTGGGTACCTCGCACTAGAGTGGCAACTCCTACGTTTGTAGTTCAACCCCAGAAGGAGGTCCTCAATAAAGGAGGAGACTTGAGATTGGGTTATGCCAGATCCCATTGAGACTAGACGTGTCTCCTCAACATCGTCCCGTTTTCCGTCTAGGACTCATTGGACCTGGCAAGGTTGCGTAGCAGACCTTTCCTGGTTGATACTTCTTTGTTCTTCATACACGCCCGTGAGGCGGAAGCCCTCTCAACCCGGGCCTCTGGATCCCTATATCGATACAACTGAATTCCTTTGTATAGTCGACGACCTCCACGTCCTAATTCCAAAAGAGGGCGAGCCCCCCTTTATGGCCTTCTACCGACACCCACGTGTCTCTATGGAAGCCTAGGTTTCTAGAGCACGACGGTGTAATCACCTGCTTGCATCATCTCGAAAAGGAGGAGGATTTGGGGGAGTACGTACGGAGGAGGGTCTTCAGGAGCTAAACATGGTGAGGAGCAGCAACCCCTTGACCGTTCCCGGCGAGGATACAAACAGTGGTCGGGGGAGCATAAATGGATTTCCTATTGTCGTTCGAGATCTGGTTCGAGTCATGGACTACATAACTCTAATAAAGACGTCTTATACGAATTTGTCCTCTACAGGTATCCACACTAACAAGTTGCTCCAAAAATATGTGTGTTTTAGTTTTTATCTGATACAGCTTTTTAGATGACTTTGTTTCCTTTTTGGTTTGTGGGAAACAAAATGATAACAAAAAAACTAGCCAAATGAAAGCTTCTTCTGCAAAATGAGATAACTGAAAGATAATTTCGTTCACTTATAATTTGAATTCGAAATTCGAACATTTAATTGATAAAACCTTCTAATTCAAATCCAAAAATAAACATATTCTCTTCCCTTTTATTATTTTCTCGAGATAATAAATTAATATAATCTAACCAAAAGTCCATCAAGATGGGCTTCTTTTTCCCTGTCTTATGGTTTCTGCGCATATTATATGAGTCGCTGCCACCACTTCGGCCAGCTTAGAAGCTCAACTGCCCCACCTCGTCTACGGTAGCAATGTCGTGTTCCACCACCTCACCATGGCAGATTCATTAGAGAAGCAGCTGATGGCTATGATATCCCCTACCCCGACACCATATTATGTGGCTCTGTCGTCCATAGTGATGCAGCCTCCGGGTTTGGGATCTCCGCCGTCGTTGACGTCGTCACAGTTGGGGAGAAGAAGCCCAAACAGGCCACACTGTTACAGACCCATATTGACAAGCATCACCGTACCAGCATCGATGACTCGATCCCTCGTGAGGGACTCAGTGGTCAATTGGAGGCAATATCCTCCTAGGCATGGTGAGCTAACCACGGGGGCCTCATCTAATGTGGTTTGTAGGCTCCCTTGAGGCCCGGGAAGCAAAAAGAACATTGGGAGCAAACATGTGGTTTGAGGCCTATGATAACGAAGGCGCTAAAAGCTAAGGGAAAGCGGAAGACGAGGTAATGCTACACCCTTGTTAACCAGATGAAGGGGATACTGGACCTCTCGAGATCCTTACGCCTACCCGTCAGCTTGTGGACGAGAAGGACAATGATGATTAGCAGGCGAGGGCGACCAAACAGCCCTGCTAGGACCTATGATTGGACCCAAGGAGGGGAGGATGAGACTATGTTGGCCTATCCCCCAAGACTCGTGAGTGGTTTTGCTTGGCCTTCTCGGGAGGAGCTTGGAAGTAGTGCAAGTTTATTTTTATTTCCGTTTTTTCCAGATTGTTGAACTTATGTATGTTTTTAATTGATTGATATTATGTTATTTAAAGGGTAGAACGATAAATCTTTTCGCATTTGTCAAAGATGCAAATGAAACTCTTTATATCCAAAAGATCGACATTAATGGCCAAATATATTCTCAAACCCATGACTTATGGCCCTACCCTTATAATTGAAGATCGACATTAACGCCAACAACAAAAAAGAATAGTCCAAAAAATGAAAGCGGTAGTATAGTATAGGCCGAATGAACATGCTTTGTAACACGTATAAGCTAAGCTTATTCGCGCCTTTCCATTTTCAGTCCGAAAAGACAATCACGCTTCTCTCTAGACTCTAGGCGAAGCTCCGAGAAGGCGAACAATCCTTTTGCTCGTCTCATCGGTAACTCGATCGCCTCCATTGTCACCGTCCACGATCCTTTAAGCATGCTGTTCGGTTTATGCATGTTGTTTCTCATCCTCAAATCACACATTTTCCATGATCTCCTCTCATCACTCCAGGGTTCTAGGGTTTCCTTTTTTAGCATTTGGGACTATTTGGGTTCAAAATCTTCGTTTTCTCTGAGGAATTTGTGGCTGATCACTCTTGCATGACCTGTTTGGTTTATGTTTGAGATATAATCTACTGTTTGATCAGTCATCAGTTGTGTGTTTTTTCAGTTGTTTGTTTTGATGGAACTTATTTTGTAGAGTGATGCAGCTTTAAAGAAGTGATCTCGTGCTGTGTCACAGAAGGAAAGGATGGTATAGCATTCATAGCTTGAATAGTAAGATTTCATGGGAAAATAAAAGGGCATTGAAAGGATTTGTTTTGTGTGAATAGATTTGGTTGTAAATTTGCAATGTCATTTATTAGGTTAACAACCAGAGGTGAAGGTACGCCGATGGGCCTTAGTTGGGCGTTCATTTTACGTCTCAAATTATGGAAAATAGAACATTGCATTATCTTTTTGCTCTGTTAAATTATTCAATCATAAGGCTTCACAGCAGCTTATGATGTGCATGTTTGAGTTGCTTATTCCTTTTCCTGTTTATGAGCATATAACGTCTTTTGTGAATATTAGTACATCAATGTTGGCATCGCATATTCGCTTAGCTGCTATAATTATATACTGTAGCTTTCGGTGTAGTGTACACCTTTCGATTGAACCTGAATGTGTGAGATCCTCTTTACTACTATAGGCACAACAAAGGAGAAACAGTGCTCAATTAGACTCTGGGACAATGGGTACATCTGACGTGTGCCCAACTGAAGATGCTATTCAAACATTACTAGAACACTTAGTTGATCCTCTGCTGCCTGCAAAATCTCCTGTGCGAGATAATCCATCAGAGTCACAGCAACAGTTAGTTGCAGCCCAGGTGATTTATTAGTTTTATCTCTAGCTCTTGTGGCAGTTTACTGGGGATGAATTGTTGTAGCCTTTTGTGTTTGGAAAAGTTATAGGTTCCGCTGTTGAGTTTTGCATTTTGAAATGCACATTTCAGTCTAGTAGTTTCTTCTGAGATCGAGATGGTCGCATTTACCGTTTGAACAAAACAACCGATGCCTTTTTTCAAAACAGTTTTGATGGACAAACCATTGTTTGCTGCTAGAGGGAAAATGGAAATTCAAGATTTGCATATTCAAGTACCCACAAGTGAGAATAAAGATTTACTAACACATGGCACATGTCTACCTGAGTTATGGATTTTTCTATGTCTGTCAACTATGTTCATAAAATAGGATAGATAATAAGTTCTGATAGTTTGGTTAGTTGGTGTTAACATAGGATGTGTTAATATTTCAATTAGAAACTATATCTGAATTGATTTAGAGTAAGTATAAAAAAACACTAATGCGATGTGAATGTGTATTATTTGACATAATCTTTGAGGCCCACTAAGGGTGTCTAGGTTTCTACGTTGATATGCGTCAAATTACATTTCTACTTTTAGAAAGCCTGAGCATCAAGCATCTTGAGAGAGAGCAAGATAGAATTGTCCTGGTTGACTTGATTTTACAATGGTTTGTAGGAAACTAAATGTAATCCAATAGTTCAGCAACGGAATTGACTAATCACTTATTATCAAGGTTTAGGAAGTACCAGTTTTGCTAAGAAGCAAAAAAATATAAACTCTTATACTTGCACACAGTTCTGATATCACTTCTGTTTCTGTAGTTGACTGCGCTCTTTTGCTATAGGTTCATGCTGTTATGCTACTATACAATTACTACCACAGGAAACAACATCCACATTTGAAAGAATGGGATTTTCAGTGGTTTTGCAAGTTTCTTGTCGCTAACAAACCAGTTCTATTGGCATATATGAATTTCATGCAAAAATCAGATGATGCTAAGTCAAAGGACCTGGTAAAACAGTTTTCAATAACAGAGAATCAGATCCTGGATGCATATGATATATCAAAGAGTTTATATGCATTAAAAGGTGCTCCAAGTACAGACTGGCCAATTTCCAAAGTCACAGTCTTTCTAATTGATTCCTTAAGGAAGAACTGTTTGCTGCAATTGAATTCCGTAACCCAGGGAGTTTGGTCAGTGATTGAGAAAAAGTTAGGTGCTGCTAATCAGAGTTCAGAAGGTGCGATGGCGGCAAAAAAATTGAATAAAAAGAAAGCACATAAAAATGCTTCGAGAGATGAGTTAAGTTCCAATGAAGTTGACTTTCAGCAACTTGCATTTTCGGCTGTCGAGGAAGCAACAAGTAAGTTCTCTTCAGAATGTTAGCTGGATAGACTGACAAAGAACTTTTATTTAGTGATAAAACATCATGTTCTCATTCATATTACATTGATTAATTTTCTTTTTCGGCTGTCAATATATTTTGCTGTAGTACTAGCCAGTGTCACATTTTTTATTTTGTCTATTCATATAGGAAGTAGAAAGAATATATCGATATGTCCTAATTTAACATTTCGTCTGAGAAAAGTATTAAGCTTGCCGGGCTAAGATATTCAAGCTGTTTATATGATGATTCCAGTAAATGTTTCCCCTACCTGTTACTAATAATAATCAAAAGTCCTTTGACTTCTTGGGCCTTACCTGTGCTGTTCTTACTGTGTGCAGCATAAATACTTTAAAGATCATTATTTTCTGTCAGTTTCATTATTACTTTGGATGCTTAAATATACATCTTGTATGAAACAGAAATCAGTCAGACTGATCTCACGATCTTGGAGGGCCATGTCACATATTCCTTAAGTGAAGAGAAGTCCAGTACTTGCTTTTATATAATGCAGTGCACCTTATCGAAGTATGATGGTATCTTTCCTGTTCCTATAAAAGATGCCATTGACAGGTATGATTCCGGTTACTTGAACCATCTGTTGACCTTTTAATTCTTTCTTAGGAACAGTTATCTATATTCTAATGCCAACCAGATGCTATTGATTAGGCCTCAGAATGATATTAGGAACTTTTAGTTCAGAATCATTTCCAAATTCTCACTCTTTCTGTTTAGTAATAAGTTATGATGACATCTCCCACTTGATCTTGACGTTATTTCAAGGGACCACAATAATATTAATGATGATAAAAGAAAGCATTACTTAAATGCAATGCTTCTTTGCTGAGTTATCTTCTCTTTGCTATTTGAGTAGCTTGCAAGGACCATTGCTACAAAAGAGTTCCCTAGGATGGATGGTTTCTGCAGTTGTTGAGTACTTTCACATGCTTCCTTATGCTGCAATTCTTTCAGACTGGCAATCTGGGTATGGGTAATCTTATTTTCAGTTTTTATCAACATGTGTCATTTTATTTTCTCCAGGTTGTTGTTTTTTATGTTTTAATGAATAGGTGTATACTGCAGACACACTCATAACATATTTTTCGTCCATCTTTATTAAATAATGATATCATGTTTTCCATACTTCATCAAAGAGACTTGCTGCTTATAATTATAAATATTTGGTCTAATCCTATCTCTTGCTGATACTCCACTATTACAAAAATCTACCATTATGACCTGAAGTACGGGTTAAGTTCCACTGTTCTAGATATGTATGCATAATAATATTTGACCTTTCATTTTGTCATCTATAGTTCCGTGCATTTACTTTCTATGTGTCATTTAGCAACCCTGTTTTGATAAGGGAGAGTTGATAAGGAGCTAACAATACTTTGTGTGCAGAGCTTAAATTTTAACTTTTGAGAGTTTAGAATACTCCCTCATCTTATTCCAAAATCCGTAGGGAGAGATGGTATTCTAAAGTTGATAGACATTTTTTTCAATAAACTAAATTGTCCTTCGTTTTTTTTTAAATTGGAGGGTAAGAAAATATTTACCACATAGTTTCTTAATTTTCCCATACTTTTTACCATTTTCAATTAAACAAAATCCAGATGTTCCATAACTCTGTATTGTGCAATTTCCCTTCACTTTTCCATGTCACACACCCTTATCAGCTTTCCCATGATGTTATTTTTCCTGCTGCCAAGCTGATAAAAAAAAAACTCTCCTGTTGCCTAACAACACCGAAGTGTAGGGTTTTGTTCGCCTTTTGAGCTTTTCGTATTTTGGGATACAAGTTGTATGTCTCCTGAAGTACATAGTTATGTGTATGTTGTCATTATGCCACAGAAGATGTATATTTAGTATCAAAATCAAAATGAAAAACTATTCTCCGGTTTAACTCGGAAAAAAAACAAGGTAAGTTTCATGTAGAACTTAATGAGTCCCATATATTATCCATCAATCATTCAAGTGACAGATTTTTGCAACGTAATTGTTTTAGGATGAAAAAAAAGAAAATAAAAAATAAGCCCTGTAAAATCTCTGATCAGAAAACAAAGATTGTTTCTCGTACCATATTCATTAGTTTTAGCTACTGTCACAAGATACCTGTTGACATATGCTCTCTACATTAATTTCTGAGTTTGGTCTGAGGCATCAGTAAATGCTTTCTTGTATTCCTTATTTATAAGATGTAAATTTTTTCACAGGATTGTGTCCTCGAATAGTTTCTATTCAGCGGTGGGACTGGGAAATGTCAATATAAATGACTACAAGAAGTCAAAAAACACTTGCAACATAGTACAGAAAGACACTTGTGGATTTCCTGGAGACTCTGTCATGAAAGAGGTTATTGACAACAAGACAGTTTGTGCCTACACTGTTTCTCCAGAAAACAAGGATGAAAATGATGATTTCATGAGTGATTCTTCTGATGCTTCTGATAGGCTCGAGCCTGACCATATGGATGTAGACAAATCAGAAATCGGTATTAATACGAAGGTTAGGAGTCCTGGTCCTCTTTTGTGTGTGCGAAGGTTACATTTCTAGTTTTGAAGATTATAACTTGGTGGAAAAGCTCACTACCCACTTACTACTACTTATAAGCTAGCTTCGGGTTTAACTTTGCTACTAAGAAGACTTTTTTTTTCCCTTCATGTTATGGTAATTTGTCTATTGTTGTTAGGATAAGTTGTGTCATAAGAGGTATAAAAGTTCACTAAGTCTGAATATATGAAACCAAATCTTTCTGTTAGTTGTGGAAAAAATGAACGTTTTTATTGGTATGAAAATTGCCGGCTGACTTGGTTGGCTCCAACATATAGAAAATCTTGAGCATTAAATGCATACATACACATGCATATATTTATATTGCTATTACAGGGAAATACTGGGTATTAGTTGACAAGTTTCTTCATGCTTCGCTTAGCTTTATTTTTATACTATATACAGTTATCTAACGTGCTAAACCATCTTTGGCTAGCAGGGTAGGATGGTAGAATCTGCAACGAGGTTATCAGTTACTCAAGGCGAAAGAGAGGAGGCTACTGTTGGTGGCAAGATCTGCAACATTAAGACATCCGATCACATGCAGGTGCATAAAGCTGACCCTGCTCCTCTCAGTCATCAGTCTGACCCTATTGAATGCAGAAGTGAGAAGGTTGCTGTTGGTAAGAAGACCTGCAACATTAAGACATCAGATCAAGCTCAGATGCATAAAGCTGACTCTGCTCTTGCCGGTCATCAGCCAAAACCTGCTGAATGTAGAAGTGAGAAAGTTGATTTCGGTACCAAGATCGGAACATCTGATCAATTTCAAAGGCACAAAGCTGACCCTGCTCTTCTTAGTCATAAGCCAAACCCCAAAGATCTGGACAAACCACAAACTGATAAAGTTTTGACCAAGACATCTAATCAAGGTCAGATGCATAAAGTTGACTCTGATCTTGTCTGTCATCAGCCAAGACCTAAATATCTGGACAAACCACCAACTATTGAAGCTTCGAAGACTTGCAACATTAAGACATCTCATCAAGGTCGGATGCATAAAGTTGACTCTGATCTTGTCTGTCACCACCCAAACCCTAAAGTTCTGGACAAACCACACACTATTGAAGTTTCGGAGACTTGCAACATTAAGACATCTGATCAAGCTCAGATTCATAAAGCTGACTCTGCTCTTGCTGGTCATCAGCCAAAACCTGCTAAATGCAGAAGTGAGAAGGTTGCTGCTGGAAACAAATTCCTCAAGATCGGGGCATCTGATCAAGTTCAAATGCATAAAGCTGACTCTGCTCTTGCCAGTCAGCCAAAACCTGCCGAGTGCAGAAGTGAGAAGGTTGCTGTTGGAAACAAACTCCTCAAGACCGGGGCATCCGATCAAGTTCAAATGCATAAAGCTGACTCTGCTCTTGTTGGTCATAAGCCAAACCCTAAAGATCTGGACAAACCACAAACTAATAAAGTTTTGACCAAGACATTTGATCAAGGTCGGATGCATAAAGCAGACTCTGATCTTGTCTGTCATCAGCCAAACCCTAAAGTTCTGGATAAACCACAAACTATTGAAGCTTCGAAGACATGCAACATTAAGACTTCTGCTCAAGGTCGGATGCACAAAGCTGACTCTGATCTTGTCTGTCGCTTCCCAGACCCTAAAGTTCTGGACAAACCACAAACTATTGAAGTTTCGGAGACTTGCAACATTAAGACAGATCAAGCTCAGATGCATACAGCTGACTCTGCTCTTGCCGGTCATCAGCCAAAACCTGCTGAATGCAGAAGTGAGGAGGTTGCTGCTGGAAACAAATTCCTCGA
>JAYMTN010000525.1:0-16178 GCA_036897425.1 Erodium trifolium | reverse complement strand
TCAAGAAGAACAGTATCATTCATCATTCCACCACGCAGGAACAGTTTACCTGCTTGATCTGGCCTCAAGTCCATGTTGCGGATTATTGTTCCAACCTTCATATCATTAGCAGCGAGCACCATGGAGTAAGGTTCCCTGTTTGCTACATCTGTAGCCGCTGAAAGAACAGAACAAGTGTACAGAGTGAAGAAAAAAACATGGCCTTCTATCCCGAACAAGTGTACTAGAAAGTCTTTTTTATTAAACTGAAACTACAATCACTAGGGATAAGTAATAACCAGTGAAAAAAGACATGGATTATTGAATATTCTCATGGGTTAGGACTTGATCCCAACACATCAATTTAGCCTAATCAACATGAGTTCAAAGTTTCAATTTATTTACTTTTCGAAAATGAGGAACGCAAATAGCTACCACCCAAATGTGTCTTTTCAGCTCAATTTCAACCATCATTTTCATCAATCAAACACATTTATCCAATCAATAATCACAAAACCATAACACGAGACTTCACTTCACGATCGAATGACCCTTTTTAATTTGACAAAATTAAGAAGAGATCAACAACTAATGAGCCTGAAATCAAACATAATTGAAAATCTAAACATAGATTTGAAACTCATCGGCATTCCATATTCATTTCTTTGATTCACAGATTAGGGACAAGAAGAAGAAAATAAAGGGTACAAAGAAGAGAAAGAGTACCGGTTGAGAGATTGCGAAAAGCTTTGCTTGCAGAGGGACGAACCAGGTTGAGGATTTTCGAAGAAGCAGCTCGACTTCTCCATAGTGCAGCCATTTATAACTTGAATCAGCTGTCCTCTCTGTAAATTTGTAGGGTTTTTTATCTCAGTATCCACGGCTACCATGAGGGCGAGAGGTTCTTCACTGTATTATTTTTTCCCCGGAAAGAATACTTGAAATTTTCACTCACACCGGCTCCTAAGTATATGTATCCACTCAAATTCGAAACCGTGACATCCTTAAACTTTAAACCGCTTTATGTTAATACCTTAAAACATTATTTTGTATCCTTT
Organism: Erodium trifolium; assembly: GCA_036897425.1. NCBI lineage: Eukaryota > Viridiplantae > Streptophyta > Magnoliopsida > Geraniales > Geraniaceae > Erodium > Erodium trifolium. The sequence goes on along the minus strand of JAYMTN010000525.1, from coordinate 15,141 downwards.
TATCCGTTTTAAAATCATCTAAAAATAAGTCACGTGCAAGTCATATGTCATCTAAGTTTTCAAATCTATAATAGGTTATAGTTTAGAAGTGTAACATGACACGTTTTCAAATTGAAAGTTGTAACATGATATTACTTTTAGCGAAATGGACAATTTTATTGAAAACAAAAATAACACGGAGAATAGAGTGAACGCGAACCATCCATAGATAATCCTACACCTAAATCTCTAATTATAACCGAGGTATAGTCGGTTATGTCTAAGTGGCTAAACGCCAATGCAAAAAAAAAAAAAAAAAAAAAAAACTATAGAATTCGGACAAACCAATCCTGGCTCAACATGAAGACAACAATATGTGCCAAGATGCAGCTGGATCCTCTCATGGCTCACTGAAAGTCTGGATAACATGCGTGGTGTGGGCAATGAGCTCTAGGAATGATGGAGGAGCCCACCGAAACCTCTAAGAGGCCTCATGGATCTCGACGAGGGTGTTTTCCAGCCCTCGCCTGACTTTCCAGATAATCATTAGTTGCTTATACTATCTTCCTAGCTAGGGTCATCTTCGGCTCAATTCATTTAGGGTTATTTTCTTAAAATTGTACTGCCCCATCTTTACAACAAAAGATGCTTGCTCCTGAGCCAATGAATTCAAAATTAAAATTTGTAATCACAAACCTCCAAAACGGAAGATCATACAAACATGCATGTGTTCGAAAAGCAACAGATTGATAACAATACACAGCTTCAGAATTCAAAATTTTAATCATAGCCTCCAAACAAAGATAAGAAGTAAGGACTTAGCAAGCATAAATAAATATGAAGCACGAGCAGTATCCAATTCTCATAACTGCGGCTTCAAAATGGAAAACACGAATTGATGGAGGATTTGCAGATCATAAATTCAAATGAAATGAGAAAAACAAACGAAAAGAGACCAGCGGTACCTCTATGAACTGAGTGACGGCAATTCAAGGATACGTCGGCAAATAGGGGGAGATTGAAGCTCCTGACTCGTCGTTCCCGGTTACCTAACGGCTAGGGCTCATGGTTTCCCTGAGGTATCTCTAGTGTTTTCAGTGGACAAATTAGTTGAAAAAATGGGCCTTGCATTTTTACAACTATGGGCCGGCGATGAGCTCTAGGATCCTGACATTCATTCGTATGAGTGTGAATTTGACTTAGGACTCATCTGATATTTAGCAATTCCGCCTGCCCCATCTAGAAACTTAGGTACAGCTGATGAAGGAGCCCAAGAGGAATCAGGTTGTCATTCCTCCATAACAACCCGAAACTTCTAAGAGGTCTCAATCTCAATGAGCTTGTTTTCCGGTCCTTACTTGACTTTTCAGATAATCTTCAGCTGCTTATATTATCTTCCTAGCTAAGATCATCTCCGGCTTAATTCATTTAGAGGGCGCTTGGGGCCCTCTTGAAGAGCCTGTTGGGCTTGTTCTTCCTACCTTAAGGCTATGCAGGATGTTGGTTGTTACAATCAACCTCGCATCCCGAATCGTATCCTCCACGGTCTCTCTCGATGAGTGGGTGGGCCAAACAGGGTTTGGGGAACCCAAGGTGCTCGTGACTTAAGCAAGACGTTGAGTGTCAATTCTGTCCACTAATAGGTATAGGGGAGAAGCCTGAAGGGACTTTCGGGAAAGGCTTGGATGGCAAAGCCTTCCAGTCCAAAATTAATTGGTTGACCTAGTTTAACAATCCTGTTTACAGCAAGAGATATGTCGAAAAATTTGGACAATCGGCAAAGGTGTGTCACACTCATGAACCGCATGTCCCAGACATACACGATAGAATCAAAATAATGGTAACCGCTCATACTTGAAGGTAACTTGGACTGGCTGAGGAAGTTCATTGAATCACAAGACCATATAACGCCACAGGGGGTAGCGATGTCTTGCCAAAACCGAACACGCATTTTGCTACCCCCAACAGAGCCCCCATTTTCAGACTGCACCTACATGTGGCCCCCCAATATGTTGCCCACTGTTGTACAACCGCCACTATCATCACCTTCAAGGAAGACTTTATACCTGAGCTACAGCTGGATCCGATCCAGTCGGGGCAGGGACAACCCATCACTTGGCAGATTAGCGAGAATAAGGGGACCACGACCAAAACACCAAGGTTCGTCACATCGTACCCGATCCATCAGGTTCTTCAAGAGGGCCACATGCGCCTCCTACGACGAGAAATATAACTCATACACCCTTGGAACCGGATCTTTAATTACCAAACCATCGACCGAGGGACCCCATCCCTTTATAATGATTCGTAGCATGACGACGACGTTGTACGAATGGTTAGAGAGCATACCTGTGAGGTCTAATCCAACCTGTGAGTTACCCCATCTCTTGTATCGCCGATGCTCGAAGAGACATGGGGGAAGGCGATTGGCACGACATCATAACCCATGCAATCGATGCTGGCGGTAACAAGACCAGTGGTTGTAGGAACAATAGCGGATTGGCTTAGTTTCACCGTCCGGTACACTCGCTTTTGTCGGATGACTTCATGAGAGGATCGAGGCGGGGGAACCAGAACCGTCGTGATCAGAGAGGGCGACAATGGATACGATGGTTGAGAGGAAACCCTAAAAGGCCCTTCAACGGCCTTCGTCCCTCGGAAAGACTTTACGAACTCCGTAGTGGGACATAGAAGTAACACCAAGGGGAAAGAGACTTCATACAAACGCACGTGGTTAGTGTCCGACAAAAACAAACCGTGGTCGGAGAAACATAGACAATGAAAATGGTGGCACCATTAAAACTTGGAGAAGAAAGCTAGATTAAGCTTTAGGTTTGTGCACACCTGGTGACCTGGTCCCCGTGTAAACAACCTTTTAAAGTATATGATTACAACAAGTAATCAGATTTTATAAGGGTCGAGTGGACATTTGACATTAAAAAAGAATTGAATCTATTGTTGACGGTGATACAAAATAATAATAAAGTTATAAAATAAAACGTTCAAAATTAAAGACTGTAATCTAAAAAAACACAGATGTGAAACGAAATTAGGCCTTTGTATATGGTACAGTTGTTGAAATGTTTGACGGTAGAAAATGATTTATGAAAATTGTATTGTCTCGGATACATATATACGTCAAAGTTGATGGAAAAGTTGGGCGACCGGCCATATTATTTATTATTTATAAAAATCGTATTTTGCATTAGTAATACTTAATAGTAATGCTCCATTTCTAGTGTTGTGTTGTTTCGGGTTGCTCTTCTTCGTCCTGTGTAGTTGTTCCATTATTAGTAAAGAATCAGAAATTGATTGATTTGGGTAAAACAATTCCGAGGATGGGAGCTTCACAATCAATCTCGGAGAAATCGATCCACCAATTCACCGTTCAGGTTTCTCCTTCCCCAATTATTTCCATTGACCTATCAAGTGCAATACGATTTGGGAATTTATATAAGAAAGTGGTTTGGTTTGTGGGTCGCAGGATGGCAGCGGCATGGACGTAAATCTCAGCAGCTACAGAGGGAAGGTCCTTCTCGTTGTTAACGTTGCCTCCAAATGGTCTCTCTCTCTCTCTAAACCCTTCATTAATCAATCAATTCTCTGTTTGTATATGTCTATTGATGAGTTTTTGGGATGTTTGAAACTACAGTGGCCTTACAGAGAGCAATTACACCCAGTTGACTGAGCTTTACAACAAGTACTCTAACAAAGGTGCTTGCTTTGTTGCTTTCCTCCTTTCTTCCCCTACATTTCAAACTTGTTTGTCATCTTAAATTCTCTTTTACCAGCAAGTATTTGTTTCCTTTTTTGATTACTTTTGTGGGTTTTCAATTCAATGAATGCTTACTCATTACTGCCATAAAAGCTAAGGGCTTTGCTTGTAGTTGTATTTAACACATTGGCTTTTCCTTTATCTATGCTTGGGTTTTGGGTGAGCCTTCATTTAAGCCATGTGAACAAGTTAAAGATTTGATCTTAAGTAACACTGCAGAACAAGTAAAAATCTTACTTTGATTGCAAATGATACCCAATACTCAAGTTATCTTTCACCGAGCCAGTGATCCTTTTTTGTGTGCTGATGATGTGTCTCGCTTTGATTTGTGGAGTTTTGAACTTTGGTTCATGATCTTTTAAATTTCAGGTTTCGAGATCTTGGCATTTCCTTGCAATCAATTTATGAAGCAAGAGCCCGGTTCCAGTGAGGAGGTACAACAATTTGCCTGCACAAGATTCAAAGCTGAATATCCAATTTTCAAAAAGGTATTATCTGTTTTATGGGAAAATCTGAATCCTTTTGGCTTACCCATTTCCTCTTCTGACGAATATGTTTTGAGTTCAGTTTAGCTTCGTCTGTCGTTTGACGTTTGATTTCGCTTTTCCTTTGAATGGTATATGTCAACAGTTGATAGATTGAATTGTATATTCTGTTATGTTTAGGTTATAAGCCCATTTGGGTTCTAATTATGTTAGGCTCATTAGGGTTTCTAGTACCTAGTATATTAGAGTTTGCATTAGATTATCCTGTTTTCCCCAATAAATAGCGAGCTAGTCATATGTATTCAATATCAAGTATTCTACCGATACAATATTACTTTGAGAAAGTTCAAATGGCATCAGAGCCTAGTTAGGGCATAGTCCCATCTTGTTTTCGCTTCCGTCATCACACCATGAGTCAACAACAACCATGCCGACAACTACTTACCGTGTAAGCCATAAAGCCGATCCGTTCGTCGCTACTACATGATCAACCGCCACCGCCGCCAACACAAACAACGTCAAACTTCGTAGTATTCAATTTAAGTTTCGACCTCAATTCGACTCATCACCCGTTTTGAGTTAGAGGGGTGGGTGGGATGTTAGGGTATGTTTAGGTTAAACCGTTAAGGCTCCAATTATGTTAAGCCCATTAGTGTTTCTAGTATTATACTAGGCTTTACGGTAGAATTTCCCGTTCATTCGTATAAATATGGAACTAGTCTTATGTATTCAATATCAAGAATTCTACCGAGACAATACTACTTTCAGAAAGTTCACATAGTGGAAAGCCGGGTTAGACTTTTTGTGAATATTGTGGCTTTGCTCTTTCGTTAGCCTGTAGTTCTAACGAGTGGGCAAGGCATTCAAGGTAGAAGTCCCATCTTGTTTACACTCCCGTCATCACACCGCGAGTCAACAACAACCACACTGACAACTACTTTCCGTGCCGCCAACACCAAAAGCGTCAGGGTTCGTAGTATTTAGTTTTAGTTCAACCTCAATTTGATTCATCAACCCTATTGAGTTTGAGGGTGGGGGTGTTCGTAGTATATAGTTTTAGTTCAACCTCAATTCGATTCATCGACCTTATTGAGTTTGAGGGTGGGGGGTGTTACAGTACGTTTAGGTTAAGCCCGTTAGGGCTCTAATTTTGTTAGACTCATTAGGGTCTCCGTGTATTATATTAGGTTTTGCATTAGGATGTCCTGTTTCTCACTATAAATAGGGAGCTAGTCTTATGTATTGAATATCAAGTACTCTATCAATAGAATATTACTTTAAGAAAGTTTACCTATTCGATGTGAACAATGATCCAAAACTTGGGGAAAGTCAGTGGAACTTAACCACCAAGTTCGATAAGTGAAGATCGGTCTAAAACTCCATCAAACTCCAAAGAGCAAATACAGAAAGTACGGATCAGGATATGAACGGGCTAGCAATACTCGAGGCAAGAGCGGAAGCCGGAAGTGGGACCCAATTATGATGTCTCCAGAGTGAAATCTGATGGCTCGCTGTTTACACTGAAGCGGATGCTGGGTCGGGTTCACGTGACATATGTCCCCATTGAAACGGAGAATGGTTGTGGACTCCAATTGGAACGGAGTAAAGACACCAATCGGAATGGTGTAGGCACGGACATGGAACTCATGTGAAGATGGGAGCAGATCGGAACCTCTTGGAGTGAAAACCGCTTGATCGAATAGCGAAAAATAACCAACCAGGATCTGATACCAGAAGCTCTTATCATTGACTTCATTTTGTTGCAAGGGAATTTCTGTTTTGCAGAATATTATTTTAGTTTGATAAAAAAGACACTCTTTGTCTTGTTGGATGCTTTCATTTGAACTATGTGTTATATACGCTGCTTCAGTACTGATACTGGCATCCCCCAGTTACAATTAGGCTAGTTTAGATTCCATTCAACTATGGTGCATCTTCACATAATCAGCTGCAAGGTTGTCTTGATTAAATCCGATGGAGCTTGGTAATGGCATCTAGTGGTTAGTTTGCTGAAGGATTACTATTGTGTAGTGAGTCTCTCACACCAACTTTGGAATGTTGTTATTCTAATTATACACCAAGGTCGGTGTTGAATTAAAAGATGTTTCAGTTACTAGGTCAATGCTTGTATATACACATACTAAAACATTTAGATGACGACAAAAACCAAAAAAGAGTTGTAAGAGCGAAAAACGGGGTGCGTGAGTGTTTTTGTTGTAATATTCATAATTGTTTGAAAGTTGAGGATTTGCCTAATTTTTTCAAAGGATGTTGTTTACTTTTCGAGATTACACTTAGACAGTAGGTTTCAAAGATGAAATAACCTCATAGGATCAGTATTTTGTCGGATCAATGGCTTTTTCTGTTCATGTTACTGTGTGGGCTGTTTTTCGGTACATGTACTTGGCATATGGTATTGTCGAACCTCATTTCTTGATATTAATTGTTGAATTATCTGTTATATTTATTATCTAGGTAAGAGTCAACGGACCAAAAACAGTACCTGTATACAAATTCCTCAAAGCTAGTAAACCTGGAATCATGGGGTCTAGGATCAAATGGAATTTTACAAAATTCTTAGTCGGCAAGGAGGGGCGTGTCATCCGTCGCTACAGCCCGACCAAGTCTCCGTTATCCCTCGAAGTACTCTCTCCCTCTCTCTCTCTCGCCACCCTTTGTTATTGATGTGAAGATGTTAATTTCTTTCCTTTTTTTTATCAATTCTTGACAGGCTGACATTCAGAAAGCATTGGATCGTTGAAATATTCTACACCTGGTTAAATGAATTTAGTTTCTTCGGTAAGTTTGTTTGGATATCTAGCGGGTTTTGTTCATGTTCATCTCAGCGTAGTATAGGGTACGATTAGTAAGTGATTTTTGTGTGTAATGTATTCAGCCGGATAGTGTAATGGATCCTACATGTTCAGAAAAAAAAGTTGTATTTATGCAGTCTGTTGATATATGATAAGAGATGGTGACATTGTCACTACCCTTTGTTTGTCTCAGTAAAATTAGAAAAGTTCGCTTGCTGGGTTCGGTTCGCACACATTCATTACATGAACGCAAGTATTTCATTAATTTGCAGTGCATGCTTTGAATATTTGGATTGTTCTGCAATAATGAATCTTGCTGATGGCAACAAGAAAAAATCTTCCGACAGCTCTGATTTTTCTTCAAGCAACAATTGGAACGACCCAATATTCTGGTGTCCCAACGGTCGACCCTTCTGGCTTCCGTGATTCTCAAGTAGAGGAGTCCACAAATATCTCACCGTACCTACCGCGACCGCCATAGGACCGTTGGATTGAAAACCGTTACTACAAGGTTGAATTTCGACTGTGGAGGACTATTTTAAAGCCTTTCATCATTTCCCAGTTCAACCTCTCAGATAAGGATACATGGGTTATGTTTCTCAGCCACCTGCGCCCGGACTTTAAGGATGGTGTTCGTCTACACTTCCTAAAAGACATCAACATCGCCTTCTTCCGTTTACATCCCCTCGTTCTTCTGCTGCTCCACCCCATCGTTACCCAGTTCTACCCACGTCATCAAAAATCCCAACTGTTATACTATGGCCGATCTTTTCACCGCAACTCCACCAGACGGGCTGATGGATAAGGATATGGTAATGGTGCAACAGGAGAGGAGCTGGACGTATCCTCGCCTGTCCGAATGAGGACCTCTAGGGTGAGTGGCTGGGTTGATATTACCCGTTACCCTACCCAGGGTGGTTCGTACATAATCCTGTATCAATTAGTCTCTTGTTACGTCGGCCGATTATTAACATACTTTACACACACAGAGCCCTCACATATATCTGAGAGAAGACGTTAGAGGTTGATACTCGGGACGGGAGAAAGTACATTTGCGCCAAACCATGTCATCAAGGACGAACAAGCCAAGTCTTCTACTTATCCTTTCGTTGAATACTCACAGAGTGTTCGTCACTCACCCGACATAGTTCGTCAAGAAGAAGATAATTTGTTTCTCTGTTGCCACTTTGGCTCTTTAAGGGTTTTCATTTCAATTTTTTATGCTCTTTGTTATGTTTTTTTATTTATTTTCCATGTAGTTTTTTATTCTTATTTCTTGTAGCCTCCGGACAATTTTATTTTAATTAATTCCACATTTACTTTAAACTAAAATATTCAAACAAACAAATTAAAAGTAGTATATATATATTTTGACAAAGTTACAAGTTCTAAAAATTTAAAATCAAAATTGTGCTTTTATAGAATTTTTTAAATGCCATTGAAATGATTTATTATATAATTAGTAAAATTAAAATTGATGAAGAAAACCCAGCTGAATGTCATCATCGTCTTCTTCCCTCAGTAGATCTTGTCGTCAGACGTAGTTGTTTTTGGAAAATTGAAGATAGTAACATGATATAAATGAAATAACATCGTCATAACACATCATAAAGTTATATAGTTATTAGAAGGGAAAAAGATTGCTCTACTAGGGTTTCCAACGAAACATGGCGAAGGTGACATTGCGACCCTGGGAAACGGCGTTACGACGACCTTGGGGTTTGGATAGTGGAGGTCCCTTAGGAGTCTTTTTGTGTGGAGGTTTTTGGTGAGTCCTCCTAATTTGGAAGTCCTTAATGTTAAGGAAGGAGAAGAGCACCGACGGTGAGACTGGGGAACGCGGTGGCGTGATGGCACCGCCAGATCCGAAAGTCTCAACCTCAAATCTGTGTCGATGGTGGGCGAGAAAGAGAACCCCTCTACGCCTGGAGTGGTGGAGAAACAGGGCATCAATAGGGCAGAAAATTAGCAAGGCAAGCCCTAGTTGTGCTCTGCCAAGGCTAGTCTGCCAAGGCTAGGCCTTGTCCCATCGATGGTGTGGGATGCATCCTAACCTTACATAGGGGCGCCTGACCAACGACCAGGGGATGCGACGTCGTGACTGGTTTGGGAGAAGACATTGACAATATGGGATTCTCCGAAAAAGGGGAACTGTAGGGGAGGTGATTGTCAGACCCGGGACTACTCTAACGAGGGGCACGATTATCACTACACTCGACGAGCTGTGACTGGCGCTTGTGGGCACCATACGTGGGGTGGTGTAGGTGGCTCCACAAGCACCATTGGATCAGGCGAGGGCTACAAAGCAGTCTCGCTAGGATCAATGAGTACTCGGGGGGACGTTGAAGGGTCCGCGGATTCTTCCGCCTCAACGATCATAGGGTGGCATTGGGTCCACCAAGTAACAGGGCAACGCTGACCTACCGATGCGGGAGCCAACACTTTTACATTTTTTGAGGCCCTCATTAATTATAATCAGAAGGAAGACGATGATAGTTGGTTCCTCGGGAAAGTGTTTACTACAATTGTGCCTATCTAGTACCATGGTACAAGGCTGGCTAAGCCTCTACTCTCGGGCATCAGTAGTTGTATCGATGGTCTCGGCCGCTAAAGCAGTATCATCCTGGAGCCCCACCCTAGAGTCGTATGACATCTTTTCTGTTCTTGCATTCTTTACTAGTTACAATTATATTTCTCTTTTAATCCCACAATGTTCGAACTTTCAAATGTTTATATTTTCCATCTTAGTGATGAGTAGTGGATCTTTTCTGATGACCGTTTTCGGGTCTATGTCTTCCGATTTTTATTATTAATATATTGTGTCAAGTATATAAAAAGTAAAGTTATATAGTGTAGTTGATAAATTAAAATTTTCCAAATAAAAAAATACATAATAATGAAGTGGAACTTCCTATCTCTTTTTTTATTAGAAAACAAAAACAAAATGTCGCATCATTCCACCTCATGACCTTATCGGCTTATCCCCACAAAAATCGGTGTTCACTCCGATAAAACGTTCAGATTCCGGAATCCTGTGCTCTGCCTCAGTAATCAGAATTGCAAATGAAAAACGACACGGTTTCGTCAAGTGGGGTCGGGCCCAACACCATGCAGATGGGCCCGGAGATGATGACTTGAAATGACACGTGTAACGAAGTGAAGCCACTACTTTCGGGTATGGGCTGGGCCCAATATGTCAGGTCACAGGTGCATGCGACCAAGTAATGTAAAGTAAGGTGTTGAAAAGCTTGAAGCCTTTTATGAGAGAAGGAGAAGAAGTGGATGACCTCTGTCACTGCCGGCAATGATAAGTGGCCGGCAGGATCATCCAACCCCGACAACCTGCACGTGATCATCGGTTTCCTGATGGTTATGTGCGACCTCGAATCGAGTCAACCAACTTTGAAATATGATATCTTCATTATTTTATTTCAAACTCCAATGATTTAATGATGTTTTGTCTGCAACATATTATAAAATTAATGTTTATTATAATTATACTTCACCTTATCAGAACAATATCCATATTCTGATCATATAACATTACAAACAGCCTTTCATGATCTCATCCCATTAACAACTGCTAACAGTTATTATAGTTAATAATAAATCTGTTTACAACCCTTTGAAGTCCTAAAAGGCCATAATGAAGTCTCATAATAATAGAACTGTCTAATCATAAGTTAAAGAACTTCAGTTTTCTTAATTATATTAAGAGGAGCTTAAGGAAGAGATATATTATTTGGAAGTAATTTAAATAAATATAATAATTACATAATAGTAAATAGAAACTGATATACATTAACTATTTATTTATGAGAAACAAGTGAACAAAATAAAAGACAAGAAATCAGGTTGGTAATTGGCCAGAAATCCTTTCTTGCTCATACTCAATAAGGAGAATCTGAAAAACATTATCATCAGCAGCTAATTTGATCCATTGGTAGCTACAAATTTCCAAATTAATTAAAACCCATTATTGGTAAGGTACATGAGTTAGGGGAAAGTATAAATGTTCTGACACTGACACACTCACAACTGACAGACAAATCTTTGCTCAATTTGCCATAATCTGCATAATATTATGATTGATGATTCTATATAAAGAGAAGCATCATTGATCTCCAGAAAGTTGTAGACCATGTGTATGTGTGGATGGTTTTGATTGTGTATCAAAGAGACAGGGTTGACCCACAAGAGGGGAGAGGTTGATGACAAGTCAATGTCCAAAGGGGTTAGGCAAGGAGGAGACAAAGCAAATTGGCATGGCACTGTCCTCTCTTTACTTGGACCAGTGGGGTCTTTGAATTGGCTCTTGCCCTCTTATCTCAACCCTATTTTTATTCACACCCACCAAATGTCCTCACTCACATTTCTGCCACTGCTTCTATTTATAGTCAGTCATTGGAGCCACAACCAATACAATACCCAGAAACAAAAGAAAGAACCATAGCTTCAGATATGGCTGATACAGGCTCTTTCTTGCCCAGGAGTTTCAAGGTCAGGCCATTGCAGAGGTGTTCAAAGCACATTAGAGAGCAAAGGTCCAGGCTTTATGTCATTTGGAGATGCACTGTCATTCTTCTTTGTTGGAATGACTAGAAAAGTCTTCATTTCTTCTTAGTAACTGTATAGTTTTTACAACTTTTAGAGCACCTGCAGTCGTCGACAATACGGATCAACAATTTGGAAGAAAAAAAAGGTGATCTTTGATAGTTTCGGCGGGCAATATGGAAGGCTCGGCGATTTAGGGGCGAACCAAAGCTAATAGCGACCTTGGACTAATCCCACTACAGATGAAGGTTTTTGATGTTTTGTAATTGTGTAAAAATACATGTACCATATAGAAACGAAGTTCATAATACAAAACCTCTTTTGGGTCCAATTCGGTTTTATGTATTGGTGTTCTGGGTTTTTAGTAGATCTTGCAGGCAAGAGAGCTCCATTTCATCCAAGGGAATGAGAAAGATCATGAAGAAACGTTGAAACACATGAACTCGGTTCATGGATAATGTGCATTGATTTCAAAACCACACATTGTAAGTAACCTGCTTGAAGTTTCAGACATGACACACAACCTGCCAAACAATTTTATTGATATATATGTATATATAGACTTGGGATTTCTATGGTTCCAAACTATGCTGTGGATATAAAATATGAACATAGGGCTCATTAGACATCACCATCACAACATCTAATGCTGTCAACTTTAAACATGTACCATTACTAAGTTGTTCACCAAACCTAATCATAGGACATCAAACCACTAGAAATCACTGAATCCCGATACTTTGATGTCATCAAATAAGAAATCCCATCCATCATCCAAATGTGCTCCTTTTGGCGATTCTCCATTGATCATTGATGTTGTAGGGCTAGTCTTAGATAAACCATGATCTGTAACAAGGTCCGATGCCACCCTTTTCAAGGGCGTGCTTGAAGAAGAAGCTAGTTTGCAACTAGTCTGGCTTGAGGTGATGGACTGACTTAATGGAATGCACTTATCAAACCTTTCCTTCATCAACTTCACGTCCTGGCATATCACTGATATTTCACCCCTGTGGCAAGACAAGAAGAACAAAGACATTTACTTCCAGAGAATTTAAGTACATGTGCTAAAAGAGTGACTATCCGAAGAAAATCAGATAGGTGTGCTGATTAAAGCATGATTATAATCGTAAAGCATGACTCGCATGTAGCTATAAATCCATTTCATAGCCAGGAACTGTTTATAATGATCATTCTTTTTATCAGAAAATTTCTAATGATCATTGTTTACTCAGCTTCACATTTTGTATTTGAAAGAGGTTGAACTTACTGCAGCACATCCACAACACGGCCACGGTCCATGAGAAACTCCTGTAACTGCAGGTGCCAAAGTAAATTTATAATTTCATTATATCCATTAACATCACCCATCCATAAGTAACTACATTAATTGAAATAGTTCAAACCTTTGAATTTTCCTCCGCCTCTTCTTGAAGCATTTTGGACTCTTGAACTACCTTCTCCAAGAAGGCTTCTTGCTCAGCAAGTGCAGATTTAGCGGATTCCTCCTTTTCTTGCTTTTCCAATAAAGCAACTATTATCACCTCTTTGGCAGAAGCCAGTCGAGATTCAAGGGCTCCACGCATCTGCAAAAAATAGGCCACATCAGTTCATAGAACCACGAGAATTTCAAGAGAACTATCAGAATAACAAATAAGATAGACTAGCTACCACATAACCTAAACAAAATACAAACATACCTCATTGAGAATTGCAAGAGAAGCATCTCTTTTAACTGACAAACTGAGAAGTCGTGCTTGAAGCTCTCTCACTTCAGTTGCAAGAATAGCCTTCTCACCATAGACTTCTCCAGCATGCTGCATAACACAAGTGCAGCCAAAGGTCAAACTTCAATATCAGGTATAATATAAAAGTAATACAAACAGAATTTGCAAATACACTATTATGAATAACAAATACTACCATGGCATTTGCTTCCTTTGCATGCACCAACATCTTTTTTATTTCCTCTACTTTTACAAGGATATCATCAATCCCCTTAGCAGCTTCCTCCTTTGCTTTTTCTGCAGCCTCTTCCTGAAGTTCTACTTCTTCCATCAAGGTGATAACTGACTCCATTGCTGAAAACAAAGTTTCCTGTAGCACCATTGAACAATTAGAAATTATCACTACAAAGAGTGTCAAGCACATTGATGTACACATGATCCAAAACTATACCTTGTTATTTTTGGCATCTTCTATAACTCCTTCAAGAAGATCCAGTTCACAAATTTGTCCAGAACGGCTGACCATGAGAGAGTCATCATCTACATTAACCTTGCTGCTCTTTGGAAGATCCTCATTAGAGTTAAAACTACAAGAGCCATTCTTATAATCAGAGACAGGAGAACCAGAATCAGACAGATCAAATTCAGCAGCATCAGGTGTAGCTTCAACAGATGAGAGAACAGGTTGAGAGCTTCCAGAGCATGAATTTATTTGGGGGATGATATTTAAATCAAAATCTTCTGGATTCATGTTATTTAGCTGGCCCAAATCTTCATCTTCAACTATGGGTATAGTTGTGGCGACATCGGCAGTTCTCTCAACATTAATCTCTTGAGACTGGTCCATCGCAATAAGTTTATTGGCTTCAGTATTCACAGGGATTTCTTGATCCACTTTTGCACCATGACTCGAACCAACAGCGTCACAGGTTTCTTCGGTAATGCCAAATGATATCAACTTACCATTGCTTTCCTTTGCCACGCCAAAAGATGTCAATTCATTAACTTTATCAGAAACGAGATACTCAAATGAGTTATTGCCCAAAGATGTTGAATCGGCAGCATTATTAGCACCAACCGTAGCACTAGCACCACTCGCATCTTCACTAGAAGTAGACTTCGGCACCCATCGGCAAACTAAAGAATCATGTGGCTCCGCATCTTCTTCTGCGCGTTCATCTATAGGTTATGATGAACAAGCAAAACAGCAACAAATCAAATCAATCCAGAAACTAATCTTGTTTATGACTTTGCACTTAATAAATTACACCAAACAAAATTGAATAAGCATTACCTCCATCAGATGGATCACTAGAACACTTATTTTCAGAATGGGAACCAGAAGAACTAAATTGTTTAGACATATATGGTAGAACTTCAACTAGAACCACCTCCACAGCTTGATCAGCATCTTTGGGATGTTCTATTGCAACAGCCCTCAGCAATCGGGCATCTACCTATACAACAGGTCAAAGAGAGAGAAAGGTACATTATTTAGAATTCGATAAAACACATAAAGTGTAGACTGTTTGGTTGGTTGAAACCATAAATGCTGGAGGATCCATTTAGGTTCAAGGGAAAAGAAACATGATTCCCTCTATGCTACCTAGTATCATAATATCAGTCAATTTCATTCTTTAAACTGAGGAAGAATTTGAGAAAACGTGCCTTACATTTTGAAGTTAATGATGCCGATTGGACATCAAACAAGATTCTAGTAATTTTTTTTAGATAGATGAGAATTTTATTCATGACCTTGAATTACAGAAGCAGTAATCCAAAGTGGGGTGATACAACTCTTACAAAGAGGA
>JAYMTN010000524.1:0-16182 GCA_036897425.1 Erodium trifolium | reverse complement strand
GATAGTGGATGAGGATCCAAGGCTGGATCCAATGTAGAATCCTAAGCTATTCTAACATTAAGAACGGAGGCTCCGACCGAAAAACGGTCACAAGATAGGATCCTCAAACCAAGTAAAAAAAAAACCAACTACTAATGCTTAAATAGAAAACCTGCCATCAAAATCAAAAGGTTGTTCTTAGGGGTAGCTATGGCAACGGTCTGGATCATCGATGCATTTGATGGAGACTGAAAATACGGGCTTGACCAGCCGGAACCTGAAAGGTGGTGGTGCGCAACTTGATTGGACCCCCAGTAGAACTAGTTGTCATCGTCCTTCCTCGGACTACCAATGAGGGCCCCAAAGACGTGTAAGTTTTTACTCCCGATGCGGTATGAAAGTATTTTTTCGGTACTTGGTGGATCCATCACCATCCTACGTTCGGCGAGAAGGTGGTACCTACAGACCCCTTACCGACCTTACTGAAACACATTGGATAAGGCTAGGGTTTCCTGACGCCTCATCAGATTTCACAAAGCCTTCAGAGTTCACGCCAAAAAAATCCACAATCTACCGTTTACCAAGACCCGAGAGAGACCCTATCGTAGGCATTTTTTCCCATAGGGGTTCGAGGATTGACCCTCCCCTCGGCTTTGTCTTGTCCAGACCACTAGCGATCGTCGAAAAGAGGAAGGGGTCCCTCCCTCTCCAATTCCCACCACGGATCTACATAGGGGAGGAGCTGACATCCTCGTGCCTAATCCTGAGCTCTCGTGCTTGAAAAAATGTGTCATGTCATCTTCTATGATGTGGGGTAGGAGTTGGCACTCTCGTGCTCGACATAATGTATCATATCCTGGGCCAATGGGAAAATAGCCTCAATGACCACCTTTTCTTTGCCTTTACCATCCCCAAGTCTCGACCGATCGGGGGGTTCTGTAACCCCACAAGACCAAGCGCCAGTGGTGCCCCAAGAGGCCCATTATCCAAAGCACGACCTAATCTCTACCTTTTTCATCTAGGTTGTCTTTAAATCTGACTGTCCCGAGGTGCTATAACGATCCTCATCGTGATCCCTCATACACCAGCCCCTACTGGACAGTCGTTAACCAGGTGCCCTACACACTTGAAGTAAAAGAAATGGTCAAGCAAGTACTCGTAAGTAAAGCATAGAAGTGGTTGTACCTCAAAGTTCTCTTCTTGGAGTTGCCTAACGTCGAGTGTACCCAAATTCGCATGAAGTCTCCCCATCTCATCTCGCCCTCATTGTCATCCTCCGCCACACGAATCCATAGGCTCTCCCTGACCTTGGTTCCAAGCTCCAAACGAGAGATTGGTGACCTGTATCCACACCAAGAGTGGGTGAATGCAATATCCATAAGGCGCATGGTTGGACAGAGGTTTGCGAACACCACCAGAGAGCGCCTGAATGCCCACGGTCCTCTGACCAGGATCTTCGCCCTTTCTCGTGCCGTCCGGAAGAAGAACGTTACGGTTCACCCAAGTGGGTGTGGCACTAGTTCTGGTATCATCCACAACTTCGACAACCAGTTCATTAAGGATCTCCAGTTGAAGGAACGAGACGTGAGGACCCGTTCGACCAACGCATGATAAAAGCTCACGCCCCGACCACACACTTTCGTCGGTGGTACTACCACCTCCCATATTTCCAGTCCACTCATTTAGCTATCGAGACTCTTAAGTCCCTCCAGCGGAGCCTGTGGCCTCTGTCTCTAGTTCTGCATGTTGGCCGCTACTTATTGCCATGATCCGCTAAGCCTCATCGGCTCACCCAAAGAGACAACCGGAGGTGTCACGACCATCCCAGTTCCGAATGCAATCCTTCGTCCCAGCCATGGAAATCTCGGAGCGAGATCTGTACGGAACATGCCATCCGCTGTCGACCAGATCCCTCACGCCACCATCCTCTGGCTGGTTGGGACATCCCGCCTCTCCCTTTGTGTTGCCGCCTTCTGAGCGAACAAGACACTCTTCTTCAAACGTGCCTTTTTTCGTGGATGCAGGCTGGTGTATGACATTCATATTTTCAGTTTACTTATTTATGTTATTTTTCCATCCAAAACACCTAAAAAATTTATAATACCTTTCATTAGTAATCTAGTTTTCAAAATCATATCATTAATTTTCAATCCCTCATACCTACTTCATTCAAGTACCATAAGCTCCATCAGAAACGACCAGACCAATGGATGATTATTGCCGGAAATCAACCCAGCCACCACCTGTTCCCGACCCCCATCATCCCCCAAATAACCCCTTTTGTGTTGAATTACCAAAAATTTCTTAATAAAAAAAAAACTTATACATCACCCCCTCCCCAAAGACCTTTCAATTATAATTACTTTAATTCTCAAGAACCAAACAAGGATATGGCTGTAAGGATGATAGGGTTCGATGGTGAAACTTGGAGGTGGTCGAAAAGAAAACAACGTTAAAAGATTTGAAGGAATTTTACTCATCCATGGCAAGATGACAAGTGTACTCATTTAAAATTCAATAGTTGTTTTGATATTTTTTATGTGCTTATGATTTTCCGTCCAAAACTTGACAGAAATGACTAAACTAAAACAAATTCAGGCAGCGAAGATAAATAAAATACTCATGTAAAAGTAAAACTATTTAAAAAATAATGAACTCAAAATTTCCATTAAATCAACCATCTCTTACTCGATTTTTTGAACACAGTAGATAATAAATGTAATTCTTATTTTAACGAAATATTGACGGCCCACTTCGAATCTTCGCAATTCAACAGCCCAGATTTCTCCAACCGAGTCAAGACCAAGAGTGCAATACTCCGCGCGCAAGATCAGCACCGCACACGTGTCCAGCAGACGATTGGTCAATCGTCTCCACAAGCCCAGCCCCCATTAGCGATGACAGAGATCGGTATTCGGTACCATTCTTCTTCTTCTTCTTCTTCCTCACATTCCTGAGCATCCACAAGCTCTTCCGTCGACTCCGTACAGTTTCAGAGGTTTCACGGTGGTGTTATCGATCGCCATGTATAGAACCGCAGCTTCGCGACTCAGGGCCCTCAAGGTCAGTTCCTGCTCAGACTCTCTGATCTGTTATCCTGATTAGTATTCACATTGATGAAATGATCGTTTACATGAATTGGATCCAAATTTGCTTTGATACGGTGGTTATCGTAGCTTAGATCATTTAATTGAATCATATATTCTGTATCTATCAGCTCTTAGATCTGATCGCTTTGTTTGGTTGAACGGAGAATCTGAGACTAAGAAGAAAAAAAATCTGAATTTTGCGTTTTAGCTGACGGAGATAATTAAATGCTGAAGGACCCGCTTAATGCAATACTGTTTTCCCAGCTCGGTTGATTTTTCACAAAGATATAGAAGCTACAAAATGTAATTTGAAATTTGAGGCATAGAGGTAATTAAGGAGTTGGGTAAATCAAAGGCTTCGTATGAATGCGCTGAGTTGTGGAGGATATGTGATTTGATTTGTAAAGAACTTAATGAAAGCCAAATGAAATCATTCACTTTGGAGCAAAATGAAGTGCAACTGGTTTTGTTGTGCTAGTTTCATGTGAATGCAATAATTTGGATGAGATACTAGTAATTGCCCTTTTCTCAAAAATAAATTGTCCTGTATTTCTTATAATAAAAGGCCTGATTTCATGTCATTTTTGTGGTCTATTATTGATTACTTAGCTCGGGACCAAGGGTAATGTTTCCTCTTTAACATTTGATTTTGACATGTGTTGTGCTCTGATATCAAATAATATGACAGTATGGTCATGCGTGCAATAGGCCGCTTGCGAGGTTTGCAAGTTCAGATGCTGTTGCCTCACAGTCATCCTCTTCTGGGGGTCTCTTTGGGTGGCTGACTGGGGGGCAGTCACAGCCTACTCTTGATTTTCCACTCCCAGGTGTCTCTCTCCCTCTTCCGTTGCCTGATTATGTTGAACCCAGTAAAACAAAGGTTACAACTCTCTCGAATGGTGTCAGAATAGCTTCAGAAACATCTGTGGTATGTTTGCAACTACTGCCTTTCTTCATTGGTTTCTTTCTTATCTCAAGCCGCTTCAGCATATAAACTGCTTCGGATGTTTTAAATATTTACAAGCATTTTGTTGAATTTGCTGGTTGACCAGAATCCTGCAGCCTCAATAGGGCTATATGTGGATTGTGGTTCAATTTATGAGACACCGGCTTCATTTGGTGCCTCTCACCTTCTGGAAAGGATGGCTTTTAAGAGTACAATGAACAGGAGTTCTTTCCGTATTGTGCGAGAAGTGGAGGCAATTGGTGGCATTGTGAGGGCATCGGCTTCTCGGGAGCATATGGTGTATACCTTTGATGCCCTAAAGACTTATGTTCCAGAAATGGTTGAGTTACTTGTTGATTGTGTGAGGAACCCTGCTTTCCTGGATTGGGAAGTTGCTGAACAGGTTTGGTTCCATAATCTGTGAGTTGAGTACATATAAGTCCATACTTGCTGCTCTGGTTTAATCCCCATTCTATGTTGTGCAGCACCAGAAGCTGAAATCTGAGATGAGTGAATTTCTCACCCCTGAATGCTTGCTCTTGGAGGCAGTTCACTCTGCAGGTTATTCTGGTGCATTGGGAAATGCTCTTTTTGCCCCAGGACCGGCAATTGATTCATTGAATAGCTCAGTTCTGGATAGTTTTGTTGCTGTAAGTGAATAATGCAGCTAGCAGTAATTTTATTTTCATTATGTTTGCCTTGGAATCATTTACATTGGTAAAGTGAGGTTTGCTGTGGGAATTTCAGGAAAATTATACCGCCCCCAGGATTGTAATTGCAGCTTCTGGTGTTGAACATGACAACCTAGTATCTATTGCAGAACCACTCTTGTCTGATTTGTCTGGTGGTCCTCCTCGTCCTCAGAACGCAAAATCTGGGTACACCGGGGGCGAATATCGTTGCCAGAATGATTCAGGGGTCTGTATCATAAATGTTTTTCTTAAACCCATGTCTCGTGCTTTTCATGTTTATTTTGGATTCCTAAATCAAATTTTATGTGCTCAGAAAACCCACTTCGCTCTTGCATTTGAACTCCCGGGTGGTTGGCAGAAGGAGAAGGAAGCCATGACTTTGACTGTTCTTGAGGTTTTTGTCTAACACTGTTAAATAGTTTTATTTTCATTTTTCTGATTTCCTTTTGCAGTATGCCAATATGCTATCTGTCCTAGTTTTTTCTTTCTGTCCTTATTGGAGATATCAAATTTATAATCATTACTAAACTGGAAATTACTGTAGACACTACTGGGGGGAGGTGGATCCTTCTCAGCTGGTGGTCCTGGAAAGGGGATGAATTCACGGCTATGTAAGTTCTTCATAGCTCAATAAGTCTTGGATCAGTGATTTGGAACTGAGCTCTGAGATCTGCTAACTCATAAATTGATTCTAGCTTTCCTTGTATCAACCATTTTGTCATTTTGTGCAGACGTCCGTGTCCTGAAGGAGTATCCTCAGGTTCAAATGTTTTCAGCATTTAGCAGCATATACAACAATACTGGACTGTTTGGTATTCAAGCTACTACTGTAAGTCAGCTCTCTGATTTTCAAATAATTGGACAGTTGGCAAAGATGGTTTCTGAATGTTCAAAATGCCATGCCTGCTCTAATTTCACTGTTCATGGATTGAGTAATATAGCTTGTGCTAAGTAAATATAACCACCGAGTTTTAGCAAGAGGTTTTATTATATGCATACAATTTTAGTATCTTTGCGCTTTTTAAGGTGGAAACATGTGCTACTTTGAGATTTATCATTTCCATTAGTAGAGCCTCTGAAACATCCTCACATTCCTGGCTTCAGGCTTCTGGTTTTGTTTCAAATGCAATCGACATAGCTGCTAAGGAACTTATTGCCGTTGCAACGCCTGGTCAAGGTTGGTTCACACACTTGTATGTACAATATAATACATTTTACTTGGAATATACTTGCTGAGGTATGCGTTTTTTTTTATCATAGTTGACCAAGCACAACTTGATCGGGCTAAACAATCAACAAAGGCCGCCATTCTTATGAATTTGGAATCAAGAGTATGTGAAATCTTCTTTTATGTATTTATTTATTTATTTTGCTGAATAAGTACGTAACATGTTGGTCAATAGGGTGGGGTGAGGGGATCTTGTACTCCCATTTATTCTTATTAAATTTGTCTCATCGGTGAACACAAACTTGTTCGAAAAAGAACAAATGGATGGCCAAAGACCTCTAAATAAAATTAAATACACATTATAAGATACTTGTATTTTCTGTTTTGTGCAATTGGTTTGCCTTGCCAGAGATCTGTGGGTTCCTATTTTTATGCTTGTGTGTACTTAAACCATATTTGCTTACTTCTGAGTGTGTATTGCAGAGTGTTGCTTCAGAAGATATAGGCAAACAAATTTTGGCATATGGCGAGAGGTATGCCTTTGTCATGAGTGTCTTTAGCTCTATTTTTTGACATGATCTGCTTTGTAAGTTTGGCATAGAATATTTTCACCACGTAACATTTCATGTATCTGGTTCGCAATCATGTTAAGTTTGTCTTAGGTGAAAAAATGAAACCAAACTGAAACTTTTGGATGTGAAAATGTTGAAACAAAAATGATGTCCCGGTTACATTGAAGTTTCTTTCATGGACTAAAGTGTTTTTGGTTTCTAGGAAACCTGTCAACCATTTCTTGAAGGCTGTGGATGGAGTTACTTTGAGGGACATTACTTCAATTGCCCAAAAGCTTATTTCCTCCCCACTCACTATGGCATCATCAGGAGATGGTATTTATTTCTGGTGTTTTGCTAGCAACATCTGTATTTGATTTTTACCCATTTTTCACATCGAATAATTTTTCTGTGTCCTTATCTTTATTTGCAGTTCTTCATGTTCCCAGCTATGGTTCAGTCAGCAGCAAGTTCCATCCAAAATAAAGTTACTCTCATGTATCGAATCCCACAGGCAGATGGCCCGTGGTTTCCATATTTTTTTTTGGGTATGTTCAAGTTTTCTTACAACCAATTTTTATCAAGAATAAGAATTGTATAGGTTCCATCTTCTAGTTAATAAATCGGTGAACCCGAGCAAGCAGATTTTTGACGGGTCAGACAGTTTTTGGCTGAAATTTTGCATATATTTTTTACCAAATGTCCTGCACAAAAACAATATGTAAGTTTCATTTGGGTAAATGCTGTATTCTTTTGGGGGCTTGGTCTCGCAATGATTGAGAGAAGTTTGTATTTGGATCGGCTTGTGCTGCATTTATACTTTTTGGCAAGTTTAAGGATTAAATCACCACAGCATGGATGTTTCATGTTTGTGTTGTAATAATAATAATCGTAGCCGGTCAACTATTAAATGTTCTTTAAATTCTCGGGTGTTGGTCAAAGTCGTCACTTTTTTGACAAAATGCTAATGATTGCATGTATGCATTGGCGTGATGTATTCAACTAAGCAACCGTTTTGTTTGAATTTCATATCGTTGATATCGAAATATTGAGTTTGATGGTGAAGCCGTCACGGAAGTGTCTGGAAACTTAACAATACAGACGTTTTTTTGTAAATATTTGTTGTTGACTTGATGTGAGGTCAAACCAGTAAAGAAGAAGAAGGAGATGGAGTGAAACTCAAGCAATGACATATATTAGATAAACCTAACATCATCACCCTCATCTCGTCTCTTCTATTCAAGCATCACGAGTCATACCCAACTCACCAGTCCATTTCGTTTTTTATCATCACGATCATCTGAATTCGAGGAACTTACTGTGGGACCCAGATGAATGGTGGGTCAACCAACTTCCCGCGAGGCACTGGATCATCTCTCAAGAAACAGGGACAATAAATAACACAATATATGGTAATAATAGTGTATAGATACGGTGGTATGAAAGTATTTCCCAAAAATAATATTAGTTTATACGGTGCTTCTCCGCCAAGTCTAGGCAGAGATTTATAATAATAATAATAATAATAATAATAATAATAATAATTTGGGTATGGTAGTAATTACAAGGAGTGGTGTGGTGGTGGTGGTGGAGGTGGGGGTGGTCTCTCTGCTCATTTGCTTTGCCTTGCTCGCCAAGCAATCCTAGTAACTCCTCTCTTTCTCTCTGCAACCACACAACATTCATGCCCAAAAGATCATCATCAGAATCACCACTCCATCTCAAAACCCATGTGAGTCTCTCTCTCTCTCTTCAATTTTATCCCTTTTTTTCTTTTATCTGAAACCCATGAAACTGTAATTTTCTTCCATATTGTGTTTCTTTTTCATTACCCCAAAGCGGGTTTGGTTTATTGCTTTAATTTCTTCCCATGAGTTTCAACTCATACACATACCCTTTTTGCCTTGAAAATACTAATTAAATACATGAATGATTTATTAATTACATAATTGGAATTAGTAGTGTAGATGATGCTGTGCTTTTGAATGTGACTCTCTACTGTGTTTGTAGGTTTTTTTAGTAACAGCTCTGCAGCAAATTAAGGCAGTTTCTTCCCTTTTGCTTTTTTTTAGAGATGTAGTCAAGGAACTTGAATCAAAGCTGTGGGAAGGAGGGAGGGAGAGAGGTGCAACTTTGAGCTTTACAAATAAACGAAATAATCGGATTTTAATAAATTGGTATGAAATGTTATCTGGTCTTGAGGATATAAAAGTATGTTAGCGGTGAAATATTAATAAGTTTAATAATATATTTGACGTAAAAGTAAATATTTTTTTTATTATTTTGTTCAATTTTTTGAAAAAATAGAAAATACATGCAATCAAAGCTCATACCCCATATGTATGTATATATAGACACATAGAATACAAGTATGTATATATAAAAATGGGAAAGGAAGGGGCATAATAAAGTTGGTAGGAGGAAGGAGGAAGAGGTGGGCACCTTTTTCTTTATCTGACTGCCTATTATTCAGTTAAAGTAGACCCCAAACTCTGGTGTGTTTCTATGGGTTAAAGCTGAGGTTTTTATATCCTTCTCTCCCACCTCTTCTCACCCTTTTCTTCATCTTCTTCTCCTATTTTTGCTTCTATTGATACCATCTGTTTTGGGGATTTGAGTTTGTTTTTTGTTTGAACTCATCTGTGTTCCTCATACTACATATGTCTATTCACTTATTGTTCCCCAAGTTTTTTCTTCTTCTGCTTGTGATTGCTTCTTCTAATTCCTTTTGGCAATAAGCTATAGGTAGAAATCACAATCTTTTGTGTGTGTTTTGTTTTAATTCCATACATACATATATATATAGAGAGAGAGAGAGTTTGATGATTGTTTTGCACTGGAGAGGGAGTTGGTGGATATGAGTGGTGAATTCTTGTGTAGGGATGATTTTTGTTTGAAAGAGATCAATAAGAAGAAGAAGATGAAGAAGAACAAGAGGGTTGAGGTGTTGGGTGAGAAGGAAGTGGAGATGAAGAAGGGCAATTTGGGCAATAATATTATTATAAGCAGCTCAGGTCTCATTGATGCCAAGCTTGAACAACACCAGTTGTGTGGATCCAAACAATGCCCTGGTTGTGGACACAAGCTCCAAGGAAAGCCTGTAAGCTATACATAGGACTCTATATATATATATACACATATATATTATATATCTCTCATATACATATATGTTGATATTTTGATATCATCTTCACCAGGACTGGTTAGGTTTGCCAGCAGGAGTGAAGTTTGACCCAACAGACCAAGAGCTCATAGAACACCTTGAAGCCAAAGTAGAAGCCAAAGACATGATAAAGTCTCACCCTTTGATAGATGAGTTCATCCCCACCATTGAAGGAGAAGATGGCATTTGTTACACCCATCCAGAGAAGCTTCCAGGTTTACTAAGACAAGACTTTTTCATAAAAATATGTAAATGATTTGTAATCTGTTCTTCATCTAACTGATTATTCGTGACCAATACATAATTTAATTATTTTTTCAAACCTAACGCTTTTGATGATGATATTTGTTGGTTTCAGGAGTGACTAGAGACGGGTTGAGCAGGCACTTCTTCCACAGGCCGTCGAAGGCGTACACGACGGGGACGAGGAAGAGGAGGAAGATCCAGACGGAGTGCGATGACCTGCAGGCCGGCGGCGAGACGAGGTGGCACAAGACCGGCAAGACGAGGCCGGTGATGGTTAGTGGGAAGCAGAAAGGGTGCAAGAAGATCCTCGTACTGTACACCAACTTCGGTAAGAACAGGAAGCCGGAGAAGACCAACTGGGTGATGCACCAGTACCACCTTGGACAGCACGAGGAGGAGAAGGACGGTGAGCTTGTCGTCTCCAAGATATTCTACCAGACTCAGCCTCGGCACTGCAACTGGACTGACCGGACCTCCGCCGCCGGAACCTCCTCTTCTTCTTCCTCCAAGCAAGTGATAAGTATCCCATTCACAGATCATCAGCACCACCACCATGTGTCTTCTTCTTCTTCGCCTGCTTCAGGGATTGTTGCTCCCATCTCAAGTTATGGTGCTGTGGACATTCAACACACCTTCAAGCCTGACCTCCATTTCACCTTTGCCCCCTTGAGAAAAAACTTTGACGAGGTATGGTGTTTAACTATCAGCGTGAGTTTTTAGTTATCGTCCATAACATATTTACCCCATTTTATTAGCAACATATATAATACACGATACCTCACTTTGCTACACCTTTGCATGTATCTCATTTTCGGTTGTTTCACTGAGAATATGTTGTCCAATTTTCATATAACTATCTTAACAAAAAAAAGTTCATGTACTCTTAGTTTTCAAAAATTTCTCATTACTCCAAAAGAGTAGGGTAATAATATGAAAATCAAGTATTATTTGACAAATTTTTGTAAATAAAATAATTATGTAAAAATCAGACATAATTAAACTTAATTAAGTATAATTGTTTCCTTTTAATACGACACTTTACATTATAATTTGTGTCATAAAATTGAGCATATTTTATGCATATAGAATAAAGAGGAAAGAGACAAGGAAAAAAAGAGTATTATAGTAATTAGGGTTGCTTTTGGCATGCACATTATTGTTTGCATAAACATGAAACCAACTCCAAGAAATCATATATATGGATCAAACTAACCTTAATTACCCTTGTCATTTTCATGCTAACTTGTAAATAATAATACATTCACAGGTGGGAAATGTTGGGGAGGCTCATGGGTCGGATCGGCCACATCATGAACAAGTTCAACAACATGTACATCCTCAGAATACTATTTCAAGTACAACGTTTCATAACATCTCCAGACCTTGTCACCCGATCTCTGCGATAATCTCTCCTCCCCTTCACCACACTTCCATGGTTCTCAACGACGACCCCTTTCATGTTTCCAGATTAATGCTACAAAACGACAGTTTTCAGGTGATTAATTATTACTTTCACATCATCGTAACTTGAATCAACAAATAAGTAACCTTAATGTTTATGTTATTTTCTTCTTAATTAGCTACTTCCCACCAACCTAAACTATTGGTGTGTCCTCATATTCTAGGTTTGGCAAAGTTGGTTAACCGAATCATTTGTTCAAATACTGTCAAACTCACTAAGTTGATTTTTATGTGTGTTGGTGTACTTAAGTGTTGTCACTAAAAAGTTATAGTTTGATACTTATCATTTCTTTTTATTTCTTTTTATGTGTTGTTTTGTCATCAGTCACCTAATTAAAAGCTATACAAATTAACATAAAGTGTCTTTTTGCACTTAAAAATTATATTCATTGAGATAAAATAATAGTTAATTATGATTTATATATACATATATGTATATTTGTTGACATCTTTCAAATGTACAGCATCAGCATCAGCAACAACAACATCAAAAACTAGGATCAGGAAGGTCAGCATCTGGTTTGGAAGAGCTTATAATGGCTTGCACTTCAACAGATATAAAAGAAGTAAGTATTTATTTTACCCTTAAATTCATATATAGGTTACAATTATAGGCAATAACTGAGCATATATATATGTATGGAAGAATATTATGAGATGAGTGAAAAGAGTAGAGCTATATTAAAGAAAACAAATTTTCTTTACTCTCATATTTAAACTAAAGATAGATAGAGTCCCTTTTCTTTATCTCTTTTTCTTTTTATTGTTTTGGCACTATTATAATGAAAACACAATCTCCATATATCTCCATATATATATAAACACAAAGAAAAATAAAGGAGTAACTACAAATTGCCACACCATGTTAGCTTCTTTTATTATCCTTCTAAAATTGCAATATCTTTTATTTCAATAATTAAGCCTTATGGTAATGAAAGTGAGAAGCAAAAAACTTTATTTCTCAGTGTCATTTTCATGCTGATAAAATAAACAGCATCACAAACATGAAACTGCATAAACCCCTTTCTCTTTTTCTCATCATCATGAAGGAAAAGAATGTGTATATATATATGATGGTGACATATATAAAATCTTCTTTGATGTGTGGCCTCCCTAGGAAACTACCCTACAATTTGGTGGGAAAAAAGGACAAGAAAGGCAGCTTCTTCAATCTGCCTTTTATTTATCCTTGGAGAAAAGGGTTTGTTGTGTACTTGAAGAATAAAAACCCACGAAAAACTCGTTCGAATCATTGATATAATGTACAACAGAGTTCAAGTCACAACATCGATATTCAGAACCGTCTTTAGTTTTGATTATTATACTATGTGTCATGATATTGCAGCAGGAGTCATCCATGGCAAGCCAACAAGAGGCAGAGTGGCTCAAGTACTCCACATTCTGGCATGACCCTGACAACCAAGATCATCATGGATAGAAGAGAAATACATAGCCAAAGAGACAACATCATTTTCATCATCAACTTTTTTTTTTGTTAAGGAACCATCTTCTTTACTATGTTGTCTTGTTTTTTATTTTATTTTTCCATCTCTCTTGGAGAGACTGAACTGAACAAACTGTACAGAGAGTCCATGTTGGGAAGAGAGTTTAGCTCCATAGCTATAGCTAGAGAAAGAAGCAAAAGGAGAAAAAAGAAAAGAAGAAGAAGAATAATAAAAAGAAAAAGAAAAGCTGGTCCATCTTTGCTGAGAATCAATTATGTACAAGGAGGAGAGAACCAAAGACCCAAAGCAAAAAATGTTAGAGATCTTGCATGAAAATCATCACCATTATCATTACAATGTATTGTCATCATCTTTATCTACTATTTTTTTATTATTTCAATATGTTTTTTTTTCTTCTCTTTCTTTTGTATAATCTCCTTTTCTTTGTTCTATAAAGAAACATGAAAAAGAAATACCAGAGAGTTTGTGCAAATTGCGACGAGAAAAAGGTGATAATTGTATTATTAGTATAGATCTCACTTTAAATATATAGGACAGTTGTGTTGAAACTTAGTTTTAGGGCTTAATTTGTCCCTTTTGATATAATAAGGGTTAGTCTTATTCGGTCAAAAATTATATATGTAATAATATATAATCTAATACACTATTTTTTTAATCTTATACATAATCTATCTCTAATAATCCATGTGATGCCACGTCACACTCCCAAAAACCAGGATGCGCCAGGAGCAAATGTATGTCATTTCGTGCAACCTAAAAATACTTTAAAACGGAATCTATATATATCAATTTACATGCTCGTAATTTGTGTCTATAGTTTGGTGATAAACCTTGTATAACTAGTTGATAAAACATCTTATACATTAGGACATTAACGTACATATTGATAACTTGCGTGTAGTTTGGTGATAAAAGTTGTGCATTTAGTTGATAAATGATAATATATTGGTTTGGTATCAAATACAAATCGTATCTTATTGCGCAAACTAAGAACTCATAGGAGCCATCGGATGCGCACAAGCTGATATCATTAGAGCGCGCATGTTGCCACGTGTCTTTTTCGCGCATGCTGACCGCTACTGTAGTGCGGTTGACCGCGTGCATTAATGTTGATACCTTACACGCAATAGTACTGGAACCTTACATACACAGGTGTTGGTACCTTACATACACATGCATGGTCAACACGCGTTACAATGCGGTCAAATGGTGGAAAAGTTAGCGTTATTTACAAAGTTGTCACCGCCGAAAAAAAGTCACTTGTACGCATCTCGTGCGCTTCGATGACGTCAGCGTGTGTACATCCTACGATTCTCATGAGTTCTTGGTGATTTATATGGCATACTATCGCATACTATATATGTACAAGATATGCTCATTTACACGTTATTTCATATTGTGTTGATGAGTCTATAAAAATAGAGAAAATTGTGGACTTTGATGATATTGATTTAGAATTTGATAACGATGTTGTGGTATGTGTTCCACAGTTAACCAAGACCCCAAAGATTTGGATCTGAATTGTCCTATTGATCAGTTGAAGTTTTATAAGAATATGAAGTTTCAACCTTTGGAGAATGATACAGTTTTTTATTTAACTTGTAGATCAAACCTGTAATATTAGTTGTATTGGTTAATAAATGTTCCTTGCTATCTTGATTGATAAACTCTCTCTCTCTATATATATAAAATCATGCCAACCAACTTATATACTCAAATTCATATTGCATTTATTGTTTTAGAAGGGAGAAGATTGTGATGTCTATTTAGAGTTTAAGAGAGCTCAAAATAGCTACAATACATTTTTTTAATATATAAATTCGTATTTTTTTTATTATAGACAGTTCAAATGATCATCTAATTTTTCTTCAAAAAAAAGTGATCATCTAATTTGTAAAACAAAAAATGATTACCACCAAATTCCTAGTGTGCAATCTACCTCACAACCTATCATAAACATATATTGAAATATTCCATAAAAATATATTGTATATCATGGATAAAGGGTGCGTGTCCTTTACGATAATAAGGAAAATTATTTACATGATCAGATGAGTGAGCTTTGTTTCTTTGTCTGTTGGAATGGTTGGTCTATAAATGTAGTAATTATAGTTCATAATTATGTTGTTAATAGTAAAGAAAAAAATCATTGCTTGTCTAAATCGAAACCTAATAGATGATTGGAACCATGTTATTTTATTTCCTTGTGCAATGAAAAGGAATTTTACTTTTCATGAACCAATAAAATCCAACTTTGATGTGTCCATACATGCATGTCAGTTCCTACTTCCGACCTCTTTGTCTTTCTCAACAGATACAAAAATTAGAAATCTCGAAAATATAAAAGATCCAAAGCGATAAGCAGAAAAATCAGCAAACTAGAGAAATACAATCAAGTGATCCTAATAAGGTTAGGTACCCTGTCACTTTAGTGAGGGCTAAGAACCGCTTTGATCTTCCTAAACCTCACTTTGGGCAGACCTCTGTATCGGGCTCCTAGTCGCCTAACAATCCTCGCTATATAGTGTGAGTAAAATCATCTGATCAATCTATCAATCGATTAACGATAAAGAGAGAAACCCGAATGAACACCATGTCGTGAGAATTAATAATTTAAATATAAAACTGATTATACAGAAAAGCGAGAAAATAACATGTACGATGTCTTTTCTGTCATGGGACGTATTGCATGATCCAAGTATTGTACTCTAAAGTAAACCAAGGGAAGAAAAGAGCCCTAAAGATGGAGGGCACGAGGCAGCTTCATGGTAGTTTCTTAAGGGTATATCGAATAAAGATAAAAGAACAAACTAGGCACGAAACGTGACAAGAATAATCTTTTGAAGTTACTAAATGACCAAGTTGCCCTCTATCTATGGTTATACTTACTAGAATGCTGGGGGTATATATGGGTAATTTGACGAGATGTTGGAGAATATATACACAGTTGACAGTTGTATGGAGATGCTAAGGGTTTGCGTCTTTTAGCAAAACAAAGAAAAGAGATGAGGATGATCCTATGAGCTGTGTCATGCATGTCTCTTTCCACATGCAATTATTTTAATAAATATATATCTTAGAGAATATAGATTTTAATATAAAGGAACGACATGTCTTGTTCTAACCTTAAAAGCTTATATTCAATTCTTTCACTTTATAGGAAGATTTTGGATGCTTCTTCTTATGGTTTTAATAGAAATAGATAGGTTGCACAAATGAATACTTCCCTGAAGTTAAGTTGTGGATATGTTAGAAACAGGATTAAAAGTAATTATGAGTTTTGTTAGGGTTTTTTTCGGGTCACCGCTCGTATCATTGGTTCCCTCCCGCTATCAACGGCGTGTTTCCCGATCGTGCTCGGATCTCCCTCATGGTTGTCGTCTGGCTTACCTCGACATCAATCGACCTCCCCGCCTCGGAG
>JAYMTN010000523.1:0-16184 GCA_036897425.1 Erodium trifolium | reverse complement strand
CTAGGGGAGACTTTCGTAGGTCCGAGGCAGACATTAGAGTGGCCTACCCGACACTCAAGATCTTAGGTTGTCGGTAATGGAGGATATGGACGCTCGTATGAGAGACCTGGCAATTCAGGAGGTCGTCATCCCTCCCATGGAGTTGTGTGGGTAGGGACTCATCTTTGTCTATGCGGTGGCGGGGCGGGTGTTGAGCACAAGGACGTTCTACCGGCAATCATTGGTGGACTGGTTAACAGAGCTCTAGCGAATGTCGGATGTGGT
Organism: Erodium trifolium; assembly: GCA_036897425.1. Taxonomy (NCBI): domain Eukaryota; kingdom Viridiplantae; phylum Streptophyta; class Magnoliopsida; order Geraniales; family Geraniaceae; genus Erodium; species Erodium trifolium. Next base: position 15,920 of record JAYMTN010000523.1, on the reverse strand, counting down.
GGTGAGGCCCTTAGAAGTTAGTATTATAGGATTTTTCTTTCGGATGATGCAAGAGAGGCCTAGAGTACTTACAGGGGAGCTGTGGGCCTTCTGTCGCTCCCTGATGTTATTCGCGGATCTAAAACCGCACATGCGCCCCAAGGATATCTAGTTCACACAATTTCGGTGTAGGTCTTGATAACAAACCTCCTAGTGGAGGTCTGGAATCAGGAAGCCGACTTCGGCTTGGGGGATTGATGGGAATTTTCCTATCGATGGGTGATGATGCCGACGGAATGAGCTGAGGTGATTTCATACTGACCGGCCCCGGTTTCCCCTCTAAAGTCAAATATGGCTTCGATTATCGGAATCTGAGGTACATATCCTTTTATATCTGTCTTATGAGTACCTTCACGATCATTGCTTCAGATGTAGTTGTGTTGAACATATGGTCGCGACTTGCCCTGTAGGACCGGGTGTTAGGGCTTTCCTTGAGGTCCGCGGTTGACCCTCGGGCAACCTGGTCTCTAGCTCGTCATGGTCGTAAGGTCACATGGACGAACAAAGCTCAAATGGTGAAGACATTATGCGCTTTAGTTTGAGGATCGTACCTCTGACCTTAGGGACGGGACTTGGAGACCGCAAAGGAAATGACGAATGGTGGATGGAGAGGCAGGTTCGTCTGGGCATGTATGACTTTTCCCTTCAGGAGTAAACAATTATCTCCAGATCCTCGGTCATGGGTAAGGAATTCTCCCTTCGTGGGGCTTTACCCTTGGACGATAGGTGGAGGCTCGTTACGAGGAAGAGGTCCTCAAAGGCTATCAGACGTGCATGTCCTTCATCTGAGCTTTGTTTATGAAATATCAGTTGTCTACTTTTCGAGTTGAACTCGAGGGCTTCAACAGACATCGCTCTAAACACTACTCCAGAGTTTTTTGTTTTGACGCTCCATAGTTTGGCGTGGATCCGTTGAAAAGGAAAACTATCTAGCAATGGGTTGTTTAGAGAGAAAAGGAGGGGCGTGCGTTGAAGATGGTGGGGAAATAGAGATTTATAGGGAAAATTAGGATTTGATTGAATTTTTCCTACTCACATGACAAACATGTGGCGGTGCCTGGATGGGAGGCTAATTACCCGTAATCAACACCAATGTTGCGCCGAGTACTCAAATTTTAACGTTGATACTCGAGTGTTCGATGTTTACCTTGACGTTTTTGGTTGATCAAACGCGGTCGTTGCAACTGTTCCTATATCATGTACAGTGGTAAGACTCATGTAAGGGACTCATAGGTTGACTGTGCAGAATAGTGAGTCTGAACCCCTTAATTTAATTATGTTCCACATTGGTGAGACTCAAGTTGGGACTCATGTTCTAAGTGGATGCTGAATTGATATTTTGCTGATTTTATTAAATTTTGATTTAAAAACAGTAAATACTTGAGAAAATTAAAATAAATTTAACAAAATTAATTAGTAGTTAAATAAATTAACTAGATGAATTGAAACTTCTAATTTTTTTATCCCCGAATTATACAACCAAAAACACATTAACAAGACAATTCTTACAGAGAAGAAAACTTTGTCACTCGTTGGTTGATCGGTAGTACGCTCCAAACTGACCCCATATGTTGCTCAACAAGGTCATCTTGGAGTTTCCGGTGGGTCAGATCATTTTTCACACTGAGTCGAGCGGTCAAGCGTTGTTGATAGGGCAAGAGCCATTCCTAGTTCCATTGTTCAAGTGGTGTCCAATTCGGTATTTTCGGAGGGGCGTCGTAATACGAGTCTTCATCTCATGCTTTGCACCGATCGCATTCATCCTCTATAATCATGTTGTGTAGAAAGATACATGTGTGCATACTATCAGCCAAAGTCTTCCTGCCCCAAACACGAGCGGGCCACGAAATTATGTGCCACCGTGCTGGGAGGACTCCAAAATCCCGTTCAGTATCTTTCCGACAACCTTATTGGACTTTAGCAAAAATTTGTGTTTGCGTGTAATGGGATGACGAATCGACTTCACGAACCGACTCCATAATGGGTAAATACCGTAAACCAAATAATAAGGTCGGTCGTAGCGAATCCCGTTGATCTCGGACTCCACGACAAAGTCACGTCCTTCAAAAGCGTTGCCGAATAAGTGGCCGGCATTAAGGACGTTGATGTCATTGTTCGAGTCAACCATCCCGAAAAACGAATGTAAATCCACAAATCATGGGACGCTACAACTTTCAACATAACATTTGGATCCCCGTCCGTCCATAGGTTCCTTGCATTGCGACAGAGAAATTCTTCCACTCCCAATGCATTCAGTCAAGACTCTCAATCATGTCGGGGGAACCCTCGGTTGTACCCCGATTCAAGTAATCGTGTCAAGTCCTCCGATGTTGGTTTACGCTCGTACTTCGGCATGAAAACCTCAACACCGATCTTGCAAAAATGGCGTACACATTGGAGTACGGAACTTACCCCAAGTCGTAGGGATTAGTCTAGTGAATCGGTCGAACACTCATACGCTAACATTCGTATCACGATGGTGCATTTTTGGTGCGTTGATAACCCCAAGCGTCTGACAGGGTCTCGTATCTAAACGAAGTAATCGTCATCCTCCGCTACCCTATCCATCACATACGAAATAGACGCCTAAACATATCAGCCTCATATGTGGGGTTCTCGACAAAATAATCATGCATCAGTCGGTCGTGCGTTTCGAGACGACCTCTATTAATCTCTCGTCGGGGAGGTTCCCCACTTTTGATCCTTTGCCTCAATGCGTTGGATCCTTGGCATTGCTCTATTTATCTTTCTTTCAACCATTCTCCGGATTCGTTGCTCCACTGTACGAATGATGGCTTTCAACTCGTCGTCAGATATTTTTTTTTATCGAAATTTGGGATTTTGAGAGAGAAAGTTGAGAGAAATGTTGTTGTTTTAATGTATAGGAAGGAGTGTATTTAAAGATGGGAAAATTGTAATTATTTTAGGCTAAAATCAATTTTTTTTAAAACAAAACTACCCGTTAATGACCGTTGGGACCAACAATCATTTTTTTTTCCACCTAGCCACGTGGCAGTCAATCATTGGCTGACGCACGAACAGTGAGTCGCGGGTCGCGATCGATCCACTCGAAACTGCAAAAATCACATACTATAGCATGCGATTTACGATTTCGACCCATTAAATAGTGAGTCGTGAATCGGAACACGGATGGACGTATTGTACATGGTCTTATATGCCAAGTTCAACACGCAACTCCAAACTGACCGAACAAGGTAAATATGATGGGATCCACCTCTTTAAAATATAGCTAGAGATTCATATCATGGATAAGCACATGTTCGAAGTAAACAACGACGTCGTCTGCATATCCAATAGCGATCACAGCTCTTTCAGTTCTCCACCAACTGCAGTTTCCCCCAATTTGTAGTTACTGTTCACATTCAAAACCCTAACCTCCAATAAACGAATTTCTCCCCATCGACACAAGCACAGAATCTGCAATCGGATCAAGATTCTATCTGTATTCGAATCGGTAATCTGAAATTGATTCTTCCACAGAGAATGTCCAGAAAAGTAGAGCCAATCCCAGTAGAAGATGCAGTGTACAAGCTGCAAGTATCCCTCCTGGAAAAAGTCCCCACCGAGGCCCATCTCTTCGCCGCCGGCTCCATCTTATCACGCGCCGACTACGGAGACGTCGTCAAGGAGCGGTCCATCGCCAACCTCTGCGGCTACCCTCTCTGCCGCAACACTCTCCCCTCCGATCATCCCCGCAAGGGACGCTATAGAATCTCCCTCAAGGAGCACAAGGTCTACGATCTTAGCGAGACCGACATGTACTGCTCCTCTGCCTGCGTAGTCGAGAGCAAGGCCTTCGCCGGGAGCTTGCACGATGTGAGGTGCCCGGTGGTGAACTCTGAGAAGCTCGACGAGGTGATGAGGATGTTCGAGGATTTGAGCTTGTTGGAGGGTCCGGACGGGTTGGGGAAGATGGATGGGGATTTGGGTATGGCGGAGCTGAAGATTAAGGAGAATGTGGTGGGCAAGACCGGGGAGGTTTCCTTCGAGGACTGGCGTGGTTCTTCAAAGGCTATTGAAGGGTATGTGCCACGGAGGGATAGGAATTCTAATCGGAGAAAAGGTGAGATTTTTCAGAGAATCAGCTTGCTGTTTGCGCTGTTGCCAATTTGAAATCTCCTCATGGATTTGGACTGCTAAGAACTGCAATGCTTGTTCTGTTAAAACTTAAAACAAGCAATGATGTTGAATTAAATTTGATGTGATAGGCTTATTTGGCTTGTTATGGTTGACTTTAAACTGAGCTTGTTTCAAATAATGTAGCCTCTAAAGCTAAAAATAGCAAGCTGAGGTTCGGAGAGGACTCAATTCTGAACGAGGTTTACTCGACGGGGCCTGTGATCATGGCAGACGAGTATAGCATTTCAAAAACATCCCCAGGATTAACAGAGATTGCTTCTGACAAGAAAGCATCAAAAGGGAAAGCAACTCTTAAAGAAGGTAATTGTGATTAATATGTGGTTGACTTTAATCTTGAACATTATGCTCAACTAACCCAAGTGGCTGTGATGGTTTTCCACTGAGTGGAATACTTTGCAGCTAGCTTTGACATCAATTCCTGCTGGTTTTGAATATGCGAGTTACATTTTCTATTGACTTACTTGAAATCTCTTGTGCATATTGCCAGGGTCTAAGGCTAATCACAATAAACCAATTAATGACATGGACTTCATGAGCACCATAATCATTGGAGAAGAATATGCCAACTTAGGAACATCCTTAGTATCAACAAATACAGCTTCCAACAGAAAACTGAAAGCCCCAGCAGGCCAGGGCACAGACAAAGATCTAGGGGAGCAGTTATACATTAAAGAAACATCTTCTTCCATGCAGAACATTTCATTAAGTAAGGTTCAAGGATTGAAAGATCAGCTTAGTACCCTGGAAATGCCTTCAACTTCAAGCCCTTCCAAGACTATCTGTAATGTAAATGCACCGGCAGAAGGGGGATCATCTGCCAAGAATCCAGTCAAATCTAGTGAAACCATACTCAAGCCCTCTCTTAAATCTAAAAATGCAAAGAAATTGAGTCGCTCTGTTACATGGGCGGATGAAAAAAGTGATAGTGCTGGTGGCAGAGATCTCTGTGTAATTAGAGAGATTGAAGACAGAAAATATAGTCACTCCCTTTCTTGGACTGGTGAGAGAAGTGATAATGCTTCAAGCAGAAATATCTTCAAGGATATGGAAAGAGAAATGGATACTGTACATGATCAGGCTGTGTCAGTTAGTTTGGAAATTGGCAATGCTACAGGAGATGAAGATAAGATTTTGCATCTTGCGTCAGCCGAAGCCTGTGCAATGGCATTGACCCAGGCTTCGGAAGCTGTTGCATCTGGAGAGTGTGATCCCTCTGATGCTGGTAAGTTATTGTATCTTGTGTAGCACACCAAACATGTATAGACCATAGAGTAATAAATTCGTAATAGTTGCTTTTGCAGATGGTTCAGGTTTTCTTACCCATGCTTTTTATTTCATAATTTTCAGTGTCTGAATCTGGAATTATCATTTTGCCACCTCCTTTGGAGGTTGACCAAGAGGAGTCCCTGGATGATGATGATGATGATGATGATGATGATGATGATGGTGATGATGATGATAATGATGATGATGATGATGATGATTTGCTAGAATCAGAACTGTCCTCTTTAAAGTTGCCTGTAAAGACTGGTATGCCACAGTCTGATTTCTTTGATTCTGGGGATTCATGGTATGATGCTCCACCAGAGGGATTCAGTTTGGATGTAAGTTCCCTTTCAACATCAATCATATTATTACTTCATTTCATCCCTTCTGTTTAATGCTGGGTACGTAAAATCATTGATTCAACAGCTATCACCTTTTGCAACAATGTGGATGGCACTCTTTGCATGGATATCAGCTTCTTCTCTTGCATACATATATGGACAAGATGAAAGTTTCTATGAAGAGTATTTAACCATCAATGGGAGGGAATACCCCCGAAAGAATGTCTTGGCTGATGGTCGTTCTTCTGAAATCAAACAGACTCTTTCTGGTTGCCTTGCTCGAGCTTTGCCTGGACTTATTGCTCATCTCCGGCTGCCAACACCAGTTTCAACCCTCGAGACTGAAATGGTATTAATCACAAATCTCAGACTTAGTTGAAGCAAATGTTATCCATAGGCCAAGGGTTACTAAGAAGTTTCATTTACAGGGGCGCTTGTTGGAGACCATGTCTTTTTCTGATGCGCTTCCAGCATTCCGTATGAAACAGTGGCAACTGATTATACTTCTGTTCATTGAAGCTCTGTCAGTTAGCCGGATCCCTGCACTCACTCCTCACATGACCAACCAGAGAACCTTGTTTCAAAAGGTGAGTCCCCAAGATCTCTATAATAAGTGTTTACATGATTATTTTTCTATTTTTTGTGGTGTCTGTCATGGGTTTTCCTTACTGAAATTGCATTCATTGTGGCAGAAGTGTTATGAATTAGTTCCATCTGATTCATCATAGCGGGGTTCATTTCACCAGAATATGAAATTAGATAAACAAATAAGAAATAAGGATGTGGTTCAATTATATTCTACCTCTAAAAAACCTATAGTATTAATTCACAAGGCAGCATAACTCGACTTGGGAGATTAGAGCTGTATATTAGATAACTAAGCATGTAATGTTTGTCTAAATATATACTTTCTTGGAAATTGATGTTTAGATTAATTACTGCATATATTCGTTTGGTGTTGGCTAAATAGGTATGGGATGGTGCCCAGATAACTGGGGAAGAGTACGAGCTTCTGAAGGATCTCATAATCCCACTTGGTCGAGCACCGCATTTTTCTGCACAGAGTGGAGCTTGAACTGAACCCTACAACAAATTAAGGGCCAAACCATTATTCCTGCAAACTACAAGCACTGTTGCAGTCTGTAAATACTTAAAAATACGTATGTATTGGATCAAATTTGGTCAAATTTTCTGCATTACTATATGTTTGGTGGCCATCTAGACGGCGCCCTGAATCAGACAAATGTTTTATTTATATTTGAATCTTGAAATTGCTGTTGTCTGGAGACATTACTTATTGTCTTAATGGCTACATCATTGACCTGGATAAAGATAACAAAAGCTGGTCTGCTTCAGCGTACCTAGCCATGAAAATTATACATTGAAGGAAGGTAGGTAAAGACTGGATATGGGTTGAAATACAGCACAAGGTGTTGGTTGTTGGATATTCTAATGTTCTTGTCCGAATATTGTATATCTTCCTGTTCAATGCAGTGAACTTGTAAATTATCATCTCAAAATTACAAATTAACGCGGTGAACTTGTAAATTATCATTTCATTTCTGAAGTCGTGGCACAGTTATTTATGTTAGAAAAATTATCAAAATTCCCAACTTTATCATAAATTTATACTTCGTTAGAGAATTACTCATTTCCCACAATCCTAATCACACAAAAACAATTTGGATCGTGCTATTATAGCAATATATAATGCACCTTTTGTCAAGACTATGAACAAACTTCAAACAGAAAAACATGATAAAAGAGAGAAAAATGTGGTTAAAAAATCATTTTTTTTTGCTCATTCCTCACTCCGAGTAGGATTATTTTTATAGGTATTTTTCTCTTCGTTTGACTATCACTAACGCTGACGCACACCACCACACATAGCAGGTGAAAATAAATAAATAAATAAAAATTATAAAGCATTAAAAAAACAGTCTTTCACACAAAACAAAAGAGAGAGCCAAACCAAAGAGGAGCTCACAGAGACCCATAATGCACCCATCTTCATCCCCCATTTCTCCCCCTTTCTTCAACGGCATCTGATTCTCTCCGACGACCCTCTACGTCCGATCCACTGATCTCTCCAGTTTCTGATTCCGCTGATCTAGGTATGTAAATCTGATTCCCTTTATCTTCGAGCGTTAGCATGACTTCTGCACTTCCTTTTATCAAAATTATGTTGATTTCTCCGTTATTGTTTTTGTCTGTGTTTACACGATCTGTGTGCTCTGATTTCGGGTCTCTGGGTCGTTCCGTTTTAGCTGATGTATTTTTTGTTTTGTGGTGGATTTTGCAGTCTTGATTTAGGCTCTCTGTTACTTATGTATTTTGGTTGGATTGCCTTTTATGGGGAAAATTCTTGACTTTGTCATCTGAATTTGATGGGTTTCTCAGTTGGATCGTTTGCTCTTTTTTTTCCCCAAAAACCCAATGTTGTGTTCATCTTGCATTTATGCATATCTTTTGTTTCAAGCAAAAAGTTACTTCATTTGAGATTTTTGATTGTGTTGCATATTTGTTGTCTTTGAAATTTAGGAAATTGGAGTTGAAGTGATTGCACGTACGGATTCATATGTTTTGTATTGTTTTTGAGATGCTTATGAACAAGCATTGGTATTGTATATTATATGTTGTGTATTTCTTGAAGTTCTTGGTTATTACATGTGGTATATCACAGCTTGTTAGATAACATGGTAAATGTTTTTGAGCAGGTACATGATTGGTTTTGTAAAGTTACTGACTTGAGTTGGAGGACACATTTATATTTGCAACCAATGGCTTCAGTGGGTTTGGCACCTACTAGTGCAAGAGAATCTAGTGGCCATACTGTTGGTGTTGATAGGCTACCTGAAGAGATGAATGACATGAGAATCAGGGATGACAAAGTAAGTATGAAGCATAAGCTAATTCAGAGCTCTACCATTCCACAGTCACCACCCAGTAACATTAATTAAAATGGTTCATTTCTATTTCCCAACTTAGATTGTTGAGGTCTTTTGATTGATACTCAATGTACATTTCAATTTTTAGGAAATGGAAGCCACAGTAGTTGATGGAAATGGCACTGAGGCAGGTCATATAATAGTTACAACCATTGGTGGTAGAAACGGCCAGCCTAAGCAGGTATCTTTATTTCTCTCAACAGATCTTACAGTGACTCTCAACACAACAGCCCAGTTACTATGAAATTGTTTTTATCAGTGTAATTACACTGCTTGTATGTTCCTCTAATGCAATACCTTTTGTACAAATTTAGACTATAAGCTACATGGCTGAGCGGGTTGTTGGTCATGGATCATTCGGAGTTGTTTTTCAGGTAAGGAATCCATATTAGTTATTTTTCCGTTTCTTTGAGCCTACAATTTGCTAATTTTTCAATTGTGATTTTCATGGATGATTAGAATGATGTTAGACGTTGATCTTCTTTGTTTATCCAGGCAAAGTGCTTAGAGACAGGTGAAACTGTAGCAATAAAAAAGGTTCTTCAAGACAAGAGGTACAAGAACCGTGAGCTGCAAACAATGCGTCTTCTTGATCACCCGAATGTTGTCTCTTTAAAGCATTGCTTCTTTTCAACAACTGAAAAGGATGAACTTTATCTGAATTTGGTACTTGAGTACGTTCCTGAGACTGTTCATCGTGTGATTAAACACTACAACAAGTTGAACCAACGGATGCCCTTGATATATGTCAAGCTATATACATATCAGGTATAATGTCAGATATCGATATGTGGTATCCATGGATAAATTTGTATATGTAGTGAAGCTCAAATAGTGTCAGCTTATAGAAAAATGGCATCTTTCTCTTATAGTCCATCCCGTACTCCGTGCACTACTCTTACCAATTCTATTCTTTTGTTATGTTAATCTCCAGTTTGTGTTGCTGTAACTAATACCCTTTCCTTGGACTTCGACAGATCTTCAGGGCATTGTCCTACATTCATTGCAGTATTGGTGTGTGTCACCGGGACATCAAGCCGCAAAATCTTTTGGTATAATTATGAATATATATTGATCACCTTTAATTTGGTTAGCCTCATCTATGACTATGACCAAAATTGTCATTCATTTTCGTTGAGATGCAAAGCAAATTAAGTTCAAAATTTAGTGAAGTAATTTCTTTTGGTCAGAAAGTATATTGAATCGTAGACAACAAATATGTTGGCTAATGTGTATCTAGAATCATGGGTGTTACTGGAGGAAAGGTAGAGATGTGCCTGCCTGTAAAAGTCAGCGCATTCTAATACCAGGGATTAATGCAGCCAGCTACTATCATATTATGTTATTTGCAATTCCAGCAGTGACTATTGATAATTTCAGAGGGCCTGCATCTATAGCATCAGATCTTTTGGCTTGGATGATCAAACCATAGTTGTTGATATGATCTCTTGTACCCTATGTAAATTGCCTACATGACATTTTACTTATCCATGCCCTTATCTTTATGCAGGTGAATCCACACACTCATCAAGTCAAATTATGTGATTTTGGAAGTGCAAAAGTTTTGGTGCGTTTTGTTCTTTGTGATGATTAATTTACCCTTCATCCTCATTTTCATATAAACTTTTGGGGCCATTTTGTATCTGGAGGCTTTGAATTGGCATTAAATGGCTACTTTATCTCTGCCAATATCTAAACAGGTGAAGGGGGAACCAAATATATCATATATCTGCTCTAGATACTATAGAGCACCTGAGCTTATTTTTGGCGCAACAGAGTACACCACAGCTATTGATGTCTGGTCAGCTGGCTGTGTTCTTGCAGAGCTGCTTCTTGGACAGGTAATGATAAACTTGATTTCACTTCAGTATTTCTCACTCATGTACAGAAGTTTAACATATATCTTTAATCTATGGCAGCCATTATTTCCTGGTGAAAGTGGAGTTGATCAGCTTGTTGAAATCATAAAGGTACTTGTTATGCCACAATTCTGTAAATAAATGATGCAAATAAGTGATAACATATTTTTCATTGCATTAGGAACTTTTCTTCTTCTGTCTGGGTTGTCACTTTTCATTTTGAGGGGGTAGGGGTTGTATATACTGTATATGCCAACAACTATTTGGACTTTCAAATATAGTGTCAATTTTGTCTTTAAATTCTTGGACCATTACTATTTAGTTGTAAGGTATAAAGTAGTTCGAATATTATGATCTGCAGGTATTGGGTACTCCAACAAGGGAGGAAATAAAATGCATGAACCCTAACTATACAGAATTCAAATTCCCTCAAATCAAGGCTCACCCGTGGCACAAGGTAGTAAGAATAAGAGAGCCGTTCCTTTTTATATTTGTTTTCCATCTTGCTATGCATGAAATGTGATCATTTGTACATTACCAGATTTTTCACAAGCGCATGCCTTCAGAAGCTGTTGATTTAGTCTCTAGACTTCTGCAGTACTCCCCAAACTTACGGTGTACAGCTGTGAGTATACTTTTTGCTGATCCATATTGGCTAATTTTAAATACTCATTTGTGCTCAGAATAGCTTACAGCTGCCATTGGTTCTTGTGATGACCATCTCATCTTTGTAATGTTGGATAATATATTTGAACCGCAGTTGGATGTGTTGGTTCATCCTTTCTTTGATGAGTTGCGTGACCCAAACTGCCGTCTGCCAAATGGGCGTTTCCTTCCACCTCTGTTCAATTTTAAGTCTCATGGTAATATAATGACATTGGAATCTCCTAAACACTTTATCGATAATCTGCGTGACTAACTCTTTTTTGGGGTTTGCTAGAATTGAAAGGGGCGCCAGTTGAGATGTTGGTCAAGTTGATCCCGGAGCATGCAAGAAAGCAATGTCAGTTTCTGGGATTGTGATTCTGTCATGTATTGTATTTCCCACTATGATTGATCCTTTGTATTTAATATTGTATTTTTCTATATGTATTACTATTATGTTTGTAGAAGCAGGTTTAGAGATGCAAACCTTGATGATGTATCAGCACAATATATTGTAACCTTCAGTAGAGACATGATGAACAGTATGCTTTGATAAATATATTTGTATTGTTCTAATGCGTCGCTGCTAATATTTTTAATAAACATTTTCAAACGAACATATTGCTTGAAATTTTGTATGGCCGTTCTCAAGTGGTGTTAACATTTAAACGAATGTTTCAAGGTTGTGTATGGCACATAATTAACCTTGTCCATTTTGGTGGATGCTAGGTAGGAATCCTCTTCCTGCATTAACAATCGAACTGCAAGGTGTAACTGTGTTAGTAAAAAAAGGGTAATCAGATGCAGAAAATTTGGTCATGGTTGCGGAAAATAAGTAAGTTCTCCTAACATTAATTTCTCCCAATATTCTCAAATCCCTCTCCTTGCACCAGACTCGAATTATTTTTTTTCACGGGTTCATAACACCACCTGTCATAGTCCAGTTAGAAAATTTTCAAATGCTTCTTCCCAATCTGACAATTTCATCGGGTGTACTCGAACTATAATGGGGCTCGGAGATGAAAGAAATAGTCTCGTGAAGTCCAAAAAAAAGATATCTCGGTTGGAGGACGACTTAAGATTGGTAAGTGCTCTGTTAAATAATTCGAGTTGGAGGAAATTGACGGATGAGTTTAACGCAACCACACTAATGAAGCAAACAATTAAACAACTTGAGGACTATCGGGGAAAGTGAATAAAAAAGTTTCACATTTCCATGGAGCATGGTGTAGATGAAGTCGGTTGAGAAATTGCCGGATTAAGATTGACGTAACAAATCTTCGTTAAACTCTACGCTGATTCGAGTACATCCGAATGTTGTTGAGTAAGGAATATATGAGACATTGGAATGGTGTTGGAGGTTTAAGAGTGTCTAAGAACAAGATGGAGTGTTTTGACAGAGTGACTAATGAGAGTTATTTGGAAAAGAGTAGAAATGTAAGGTGAAAAGATGGAAAGCAAATGTAAGCAAATTGTTAGTATATTTTGAGTAGTTCATAAAGACAGACATAATTTTCAAATAAAAATTTAAGGAAAGATACTTTCAAATCTCAGTCGAGACAACTCTTTTAATTAGATCTTTTAGAGAGTAGTGACAATAGTTTTTTTTGATAAACTAGATTAGAGTTACAGTAATAATTTTTTATCAAAAAACATACAAGACTGCCAAAAATTTCTCAGGCTTTGTGAGTATCATTTCCTCATTTTTCTGGATTGCTTCCCATTCTTAAAACCGAACGATCTTTCCACGTCTGCATCGTCATCTCCTCCCTTCCTCTTCCTCTTATCTCCAGAGTTTTTTATTTCCTACAAACAAGTTCGAATTTAAACGATGGTAAGGAATCAATCCAACAATATGTGTGCTATCCATGTACTGGTTTTGGATATAAACTTTTCTCCTTGGAAAGCCCCCGAGGAAGAAACCCAGCTTTTGTTTTATTTGTTAGTTTGAAAAGAATATTAGGAGACCACACCAAATCCTAGCTTGCTAATTATCAAGAAAAATGATCCATCGCAACTACATATATACAGTATGGTAATTTCCTATGAAGCATGTGGTTACAAGTCATTAACAGCAAAAAAAGACCACTACCTCGTATTAAGAAACTGGTGTGGGTTCTAAATGAAAACGTGATAATATAATAAAACCCCATAGCTGGGAAGCAGTAAAATAAAAGGCAAAGAGATAACAATAAGATCGAACTGTACCATAATAGATATTCTTTTCGCCTCCGCCACACGCTCCAACAACATCAAAACTTCTTCTTCTTCGGCACTAAACTCGGGCAACTTTTTACCTGAGAGATAAATGGTTAGTTTTCAGAACTCCCCCATGAAATGACTCATAAAATATATCAACTGCCGTTTATTTACCAATAAGCTTCTCTATCTGCATATACCACTCCAACTCATACTGGTTCACCAGTGAGATTGCAACCCCAGATCGCCCTGCACGAGCAGTTCTTCCCACTCTATGGACATAGTCCTGTGACAAACAGTATTAACAAGTTTGTTTCCACATTCTACAATACCTATTTAATTCTTACTTCATGATTGAAAAAGTGAAGAGAATAATTGAGAAACCAGGAACAATGAAATGTATCATAACAGACAGCTGAAAAGTTATTAACAGAAAATAGACCTTGGAGTTTGTGGGAATATCATAATTAATAACCATATCAACAGATGGGATATCAAGTCCTCTACTTGCTACATCAGTGCAGATGAGAATGTTACATTCTCCGGCCTTAAATTTATTTAGGGCTCCAAGTCTCTTATCCTGTCACAAGTGTTTCCATCAATACACTGTGTATGCCTGTAAGTGATTTAATTAAATGGAAAAGCGTGAGAGCACCTGACTCATTTGCCCACTAATTGGAATGGCTCTTAGACCAAGGTTTCGAAGAATCAAAGCTAGGAGGCGAGTTGCATCGCATGTCCGAGTGAAAACCATTGATGTAGATCCAGACATCTCAGTCAGAATATATACAAGATAGCAATCCTGTAACCATTTCAGTAGAAACAAAGATAAATGAACCAAATTACAAAGAATAGCCTCGTGAGTTGTGACCAAAAGCAAATCTTGCTTCACTCATTTTCAGATGGACAGAAGACATTAACAAGCAGATGCAGCAAACCTAAGTCCTGATTTTTTAGCCGTGAAAAGCAAAATTCACATTTTTCCCAGAATTATGTTTCACATGTCATAAACTTAAAACTAATTAACTATATCTTTTAGAGGGGATAAACGCGGTGTATCTTACTTTGATAGTGAGACCTGCACTGACAAAACTAATGTTTACATACTATTTGTTATTTTGTCAACCTCCTAAAGACTCAGTGTGTGCCTTGAAGCAAGCAATGAATAACCTTGAGCTCCAAGCTACCCTTGCCTTCCTGAGGGCTTCTACGGCACATGCTTCAATTCCTTCTCATTTAGTTTTCTCACAGTATCCAGTATATAGACCTCTTCTCCATATTAAATACAAAAGAATGGCAGCAAGAGATACAAAATTTAATCCTTTATAGACCTAGTTAATAGCAATATGCCTAGAGAAACTGTAGCAAAGTTTTCTCACATAAGAGAGTTTAGTTAAAATTGAATGTAATACTGAAATCCTGAACTACTGGCTCATATTATAACACAGCACAATCAATGCTACTAATCAATATGTTTCTCAAGGTCTAAAGTCTGAAATTCTCTATGTTCGGCCATAAAAAATATTCCAAATAGTCTGGATGATGATATTTAGATTACCAGTTTTCCAAACAATAGTCATAGAAGCAGGCTCTAACCCGAAATAAATTTAAGTTCTCAAGGACCATGGTAGAGTAGCTAAACATTCTGAAGAAGAGAAACCTTGTATTTGGCAGAAACAAAATGATATTGCTGCTTGAGTGTGTCAACAGTTGAGTACTTAGATGATGCTTCAATCTGGGAGATTACAAACAACACTAATTAGTGATTAAGAGTTGAGGATAAAAGCAGTTTGCATATATTCAGATCATACCTTTACAGGATTCCGTAGACAAGCCCTCTTGAGCTTTTTCACCTATATCAGTAACATTATAACTCGGTCATTTTCTTAGACATAGAAGGGTCTGAAAATTTAGCTCAGAGAAAACATGATTACAGATAAGCGCAATATTGCCCGTCAAGACTAAGATATTTGCACAGTTTGATCCTCGGAAAAAAATAAGGAAGAGGTGAAGGAATTCAGAATTCTTGCATCTTCCGACTACATTAACCTATCTCTGGAACTTCATTCTGCATTACTTCGTTTTTAGTCGTATGTTCTCTTTTCATTATAAATCTCAGTGTTGCAAGTGAAACAAACAAAATTTACATTCTGTTCATGTTCAAAGTAGAGCTGTAGATTAACTGACTTAATTGATAAGCTTGTAATGCAAAAATTGAAATCCAAAATGACAACAAACACGCCCATTACTTATTTAAGGGGCAACACAATCAATATACATGAACACTGTTTTGCATTTTTTTTTAAAGATATCTAGAACTCAACAGTTCAAGCACAAGACATAAGACAGCTGCAAAAGACAGTTATGCTTCTGCATTTTGAAAAAAAATATTCAAAATAAATACCTTATTGGTCATGGTTGCGGAAAATAAGTAAGTTCTCCTATCACGGGGGACTTCAGTC
>JAYMTN010000522.1:0-16200 GCA_036897425.1 Erodium trifolium | reverse complement strand
GTACATGCTCTAAGTGGGCTCGATGGACCAAGTTTGAGTTCAAAGTTGGCCCTACCATGGGATGTTGATTCAAAACTTGGGCTTGAAATGTGAGTTCATTTCAAGGCCCAACTAAATTCAAGTAATTAGGCGGGACCCACTAACCGGACATGGACCACACGTTCTAGTGTGGTGGCGTATTGTATTTTATTTTTGAACAACAGACCGGACAAACAATATCGGACAACATAAACGTTGTATCTATCGTTAATTTTCGAAAATTCGATGGACGATCAGTGAGATGAATAACTTTCGAAAAGGGCGACACAGCGTCAAGATAAACAACAACAACTACCAGATCGGGCTTTCTTATCGGCTCTCCGGAGAGATCCGATGATAGAAACACTAAACCGAACACGCCACCAGAGACAGCAGTCACACCTATCGGAAACCCGAGATTTTGGCAGGGGAACAACAAAGTACAAATAACATAAACAAACTAAACAAAAACGCCGAGCGTAAACTACTCGTATTGGTTTTTGTTTCTTTTTAAATCGTATTTAAGCATTTCGGGTGTATAAAATACTGTAGAGGGAGAGGATTCAGGATAAAGGAGGAGTTCGAAATTCGGATTGACTTTTTTAAACATTACGGAACCATACGCGACGTCTTAACTAAGAATTTATGCAATATGAAGTTGTTATGTTGAATCCATCAAATTTAATAGGAGCACCAATCTTTTCTCCTCCAACCAAACTGTACATATATGATATATGTGAGTCCTATATTTTATTGAGCACTCTTATACAGATTTCATATACAAATATTTTTTTAAGTGTGAATACGTATAAAAATTGATAACAATAGCCAGACATACATAATGTCACATAAAAACTAGCATAATCTCGTGTAAATGTCTATAATTATCTTGAACTTATAATATTTGAACTCGACATGAATATATCATTTATAGATAACTGTGAATCCCATATTTAGATTTTTGTATAGTTCTAGACAGTAAATCTTATTCATTGAATATGTCTTGTTAAGAAATTAATCTTCATAATCCATTTTAGATGTTTATAATGTTTATATATGAGTAAATTTACTTATTTTCTACATTATATTATTTCATAAGAAAAATAGATCTCGATCAAATTGTTGCTTAAATCCCTAATAATCATTGAGTCGCCCTTGTATATATGGATTAACACACTAAAAAAATATGACTAGATCCATAGAGGAGAGCAAAAAGGGATTTAACTATTGCATTCATCTTTTAACTATTTCTTTGTTGAAGAACACTCAAAGTTTTGTATCCGAAGCAAGTTTTCAAGAAATGGCGGGGTTTAGCAAACACGGGCGTTCCAGCGATCCTTATACACCTGTTACACAACAACCCCTTAAGGGAAGGGCCTTTGGTAATTTTATGACGACGTCTAAAGCTATATCTATAGACACAAACGAAATCATTAAAATTGGAAATTAAAAGTTAAGTGACATAAAATAAGTCATGAAAAACGTGAATATCTAATATTAATACAATCAACCAAAAATTTGGATTCAAAACTCTTTTGTCTGTGAATGCGTAAACATGTCGAGTGGACAATTTGAATCCTCTCTTAAAAAGACTTATTGGAAGTGTATAACAGTCACCTATGTTTGGTATATTCTTTTTCCTATATAATAAGGACTTCAGCAGTTGAACAAAGTGGGTGTAATTTGTCATGAGAGAATAGGTTTTGCAGTTATCAGAATCATGGATTTTGAAATCTTCGTCCATTGTCATTAATTTCATCAAGTGATGCCCCGAATCAAAACTTTCAAAATTCAACCTTTGATGAAGAGCAATTCGATAAAGACCTACCTCCAACGAAACTATTGCCATATGAGAAAGGATGAACTCTCTCGTCACATTTCAATCACCAAGTATTATAGCTTCACAAAAGAGCTGATAATCTACACCAATAACATACATCTCTTTAAAATAAATATCCAAAATAATTATAAAAACAAGTATTAACTTTGTATATAAACATGCGATAATTGACTGGTTTATAAGCATATATCAATCAAAAGACCATTCATATATGCGCAAAAAAAAACTCTTGATCGAAAAGCAAACAAAAAAGTTATGTATCATAAGTTTAAGTTTCACCAACACAAACTCCTAAACATACGTAGTTCAAGCAAATAAATTATTTTCAGAGAGCGGAGTATACCTATGACATCCTCAGTTTGGGAGGATTGTTCCTCTACTATGATATTCAATTGTTCTCCGGCTTCTTCAATTTCTTCGTTGTTGGTTTCGTTAATTTCTTCGCTGTTAGTTTCTTCAATTTTTTCATTGTTGGTTTCGTCAATTTCTTCGTTGTTGGTATCAAGTTTTGAAACTCTTATATTCTCGGTCGTACTCTTTCCTTCTTTAACCACAATTAAAAACTGGAATTAAATGTCCAAAGGTACATCTATATACAATTACCAGGGGGGAGGAGGAGTTCGAAAATAGGTTTTGTTAAGTCCAATCCAACAATCCAACAAATTTATTAGAAGCATCAACCTTGTCTCCTTCAGACAAATTATACATATATGACATACGTCACTGTGAGTCCTATATCTTTTAGGGCACTCCTATAATGATTTAGGATTCATATACAAGGATTTTTTTTTTAATCACAAAATCTAACATAAATTTTTGAGGCCATGTATCCTCATCGATTGGATTGTTTTGTTCTAAATAACAGAAATTGATTTTTAAAATAATTTTTATTTACTATTAACTACTTATATTTATTACGTAAAAGACAATTGCAGTTTGTAGGTAGGATAAAGTGTCATATTTGGAAGGTGCGAAGCTGCTGTATTATTTTACGAACACTTTGACTAATCTCTATTTCACCTGTTTTTATATAATCGTTTTGCAATAAAGGGTCCGTTTTTAGCACTATTTACAACCACGGCATAGGCAACACGTGCATCGGTGACGTGTCATGCGGCACCTAACTTAATCGACGTCACGAAACTGTCCTGATAATTCGTCAAAATTGCACGATGTGCCACTCCCGTTATGCTGAAAACCATTTAGTCGTATAAAAACGGAAAGGATAAAAAAAAGAGCTAACTTTATACTCCTAGATTTAAGCCACAGAAAAACTCTCTGTTGCTCTCTCTCTCTCTCTCTCGCTGGCTCTGTCGGTGTTCAGATCTTGCTCCTTGATTGTACCAAGTACAATCAGAGCTTTCAAGGTATAGGGTTCGTCTGGGTAATTGGATCTGTAGAAGAATATGCGAGAGCTGGTGGTGTTGTCAATTGAAGGACCAATTTTGGGGTTTTTATGGTGGTAGTTGGTGGTGGTTGCGGTGTTTCTGAGGCGGTCGGTGAGCGAGAGAGGAGGTGGTTGGCGGCGGCGACGTCGTGTATGAGGGATCTGGATTGGGTTCTATGCGCTGCGAAGGATTCGAGGAGGGATTGTGGACTTGTCATTCGGAGCAGGGGTAGATGGGGCAAATGTGGCTGATTTTCCCTTGAATTTTCCTAGAATATTTTGGGTTGTGTTTGGTTACTGGGAATTTTTGTTGAAGTGCTTGTTTGATCTCAAATTGAGGCGGGTTTTACTTTTTCAGCGGGTTTTGGGTTTAAGAAGAGATAAGAAAAATGCAGCAAGATCAGAGGAAGAAGGTATTTGATTTGTTTTTTTTCTTTCCATCATTTTGAATACCCGTTATGGTCTGATCGTTGATGGGATCGTGGGTTTAGTCTCTGTGTAAAAAAATTTGTGATCTTTTTCTGCAAATTGAGCTGGACATAGTTAGATTTGACCTTTTTCTGCAAATTGAGCTGTGAAAATGAGATTTTTTTTTTGTTGGTTGTGTCTGATCATGTTTTTGAGTGTCCTTGCGTCATTGTGGGCCAGTGGCGGTGGATAATGGCATATTTTTTTGGAATTTCTTCGAAGAATTGATTTGTCATTCTTTGTAATGGTATATTTTAGATTAATTCTTGTGGTCCATCTCATTTTCATGCTGCTCTCATATATTCTCCATCTGGAATAGATTCAAATTTTCATAATTATAAGTGGTTGTGCTCTTGGTCCATACGTTTTTTATCTTCTTTTTTGTCTTGTTTGATGTTTAGCAAGAGGTAAATGGTTGATCACTTTCATGTCACCCTGGAATCTGAATTTCTTGCTGTATATTCTTCGATATGCATGGAATTTCATGCATGGAATTTCGAATCTTTATCGAACTTTTGGACTGTTTATTTGTTTGTTTCTGTGGAAGCTAAATGCTTAGTATGATTCCTTGACTAATGTCAAACAACAGTTTTTGTCTTACATACTGTTAATGATTGACAATTGCGAGAACATCATTTTCATGTTTTTTTTTATCAATCTAAATTGGTTATGTGAGTGGAGATAACAACTCTTTGAAGAACATAAACTTGGGTCTGCATCAAGTGCCTTTGACTTGTTATCATGGTTAGTTTGTGTATAAGGTTTCTCCTAGGATGTTAGTTGCTATGATGCATATTGGATCATATTGTCTCTGTATAAAATGTTACATGACTTGATAACTTAGTCAAGCCTTGTGTTTCTTGCATATGATCTTTATATATGGGCATATGTTATAATGTATTATACCGTCTCACTTAGGTTTCTATGTATTGCAGAACTCAGTAGAGATGGATTTCTTCTCAGAATATGGCGATGCCAATCGGTATAAGGTCCAAGAAGTTGTTGGGAAAGGAAGCTATGGCGTTGTATGCTCGGCTATCGACACTCACACTGGTGAAAAAGTAGCAATAAAGAAAATACACGATATCTTTGAACACATATCCGATGCTGCACGCATTCTCCGTGAAATAAAGTTGCTTAGGCTTCTTCGACATCCCGACATTGTGGAAATCAAACACATTATGCTTCCTCCTTCGAGGAGAGAATTCAAAGATATTTATGTCGTCTTTGAGCTCATGGAGTCCGATCTTCACCAAGTCATAAAAGCTAATGATGACTTGACGAGAGAGCACTACCAATTTTTCCTTTACCAGCTACTTCGTGCCTTGAAGTATATTCATACAGGTAGTTATTTTATTTGTACTCTAGCTGTTTTGTTGTGTTGTGTGATGGAACGTATCTCATGATCAACTACTTCTCTGCAGGAAATGTCTACCATCGAGATTTGAAGCCGAAGAACATATTAGCAAATGCAAATTGCAAACTCAAAATATGTGATTTTGGGTTGGCGAGAGTTGCATTTAATGATACGCCTGCAACCATATTTTGGACGGTATGTTGTCCGTAAACGATAGAGTTTTATTCTTCAATTTGTTTCCTGCTATTTATGGAACAGTTAATGTTTTTTTTATATAATTTTCCATCTAATTATCCTTTGTACTGTAATTAAATAATGGCAGGACTATGTTGCTACTAGATGGTATAGAGCTCCAGAGCTGTGTGGTTCGTTTTACTCGAAGGTATGGCATTGCATGTGTTCTTCCAGCTAATTCTGTAGTTTCTTGGAATTATCGCAAAAAAGTACCCTTTGCTATCAACTTTTAGCAAATCATAGCCCTCTTCTTTGTTAATTGCAATAAAGGCCCTGAACTTGTATTTCTGTTGCACTTCGTATCAATTTGTTTCGAAATGATGATTTTATCTCTTGAAGTGAAAAACAACAATTCAGATATTTTATCTCTTGAATTTTCTTCCTCTTTGTACCTAAGAGTGTGCGTTCAACTAGTCGATTGACTGTTAGTGATTTTTGTAAGCTAATCGAAAGTATCGGTTATCAACTATATCATAATCGATATTTTTCATTATACTATTCAAATTAATGATGTTTTATTAGTTAAGTTCCTTGTGTTCTTTCACATATTATTAGGTTATAATTAGTACTGTCATCTTGTTGCAGTACACACCTGCAATTGATATATGGAGTATAGGTTGCATCTTCGCCGAGGTATTAACCGGAAAACCACTGTTTCCTGGGAAAAACGTTGTACACCAGCTGGATCTGATGACTGATCTGCTTGGGACGCCTTCATTAGATACAATCTCTCGGGTACGCAATTGAGTTTTTCTTGTGCTATGTGAAGTTTGATTAAATTATTAATATTGTGTATTATTATTGTGTATAGGTTCGAAATGAAAAGGCGAGAAGATACTTAACTAGCATGAGGAAAAAGCAGCCTGTTTCTTTTGCACATAAATTTCCAAATGCAGACCCTTTAGCTCTACGGTTATTGGAACGGTTGCTTGCTTTTGATCCAAAGGATAGGCCGACTGCTGAGGAGGTACTTTTTGAGATCAAGCTTGTTTGGATTTTGACACTTACAATACATTTACAATGTTTCATGATATGTTTTGGTTAGGCATTAGCGGATCCTTATTTTAAGGGACTGTCTAAGGTTGAAAGGGAGCCGTCTTGTCAGCCTATTACAAAGATGGAGTTCGAGTTTGAAAGGCGAAGGGTCACAAAGGATGACATACGAGAATTGATCTTCAGAGAGATATTAGAGTATCATCCTGAGCTTCTGAAAGACTATTTGAACGGAACTGAGAGGACTAATTTCCTTTATCCTAGGTAACATTCTGGTTAACTTTTGTTATCCTTAGCGGAGATGATTGACTTTTTCATTGTTTTCTGATTCTGGGTTGAATATTATGGACAGCGCTGTCGATCAATTCAGAAAGCAGTTTGCACATCTTGAAGAGAACGGTGGGAAAAGTGGGCCCGTGATTCCTCTTGAAAGAAAACACGCGTCTCTTCCTAGGTATGCTGAATCTTTATTTGCATTCTTTTTAATAACCCCAATATCTAACCTTACGCTGTACGGCCTTTGCAAACACTAACTGCAACCCACCTTTTGTTGCAGAAATAAATGTAAAACTTTGTATCATGTTGAAACTGTTATAACTCAGACAATTTTGGCACGAAATGACCAAAATGCCCAACAAATTTACATATGCTAACAGTTAGTTTTAGACAACACAGGTCATCTAAAGTTTGTTGTTGCAAAACAGCTGATAATTGGGGTTATAGTATATGCAAAACCTTCAGGGGGATTTAGCGCAAAAGTTGTCGGCATGATAACAGTTGCAACATAATACAAAGTTTTATGTTTATTTGTGCAATAAAAGGTGGGTTGCGGTTGGTGTTTGCAAAGGCCGTAAAGTAGAGGGTTAGAAATTGGGGTTATCCCTTACTTTTATTGGTCAACGTGTATGAATTTATGATGGTTATTATGTATGTAATATTTGCAGATCTTCAATAGTCCATTCTAATAATGCGCCCCTCATCAAAGAGCAAGCAAGCATTGCACCCTATAAAGATCGACAAGCTGCAGAGGTGCCTGTGAATCTATCTAGAACGTTCCAGGAACCACAAAGAATCCCAATAGGTACACTTATGCTCTCTCTATCTAATACTACTAGCGGCTTTGTATTGTTAGTTAAAAGCATGTTTTATGCTAATTTTCGTCTTACCAGCGAGACCAGGGAGAGTTGTGGGGCCATATGAGAATGGTAATGTAAATGAACCGAGGCCGGTCGTGAGAAGTTCCGTCCTTCCTCTTCAGATGGCCCATCCTGCACACTCTTATGGCAGGACTAGCTCGGGGAGATCACTTGGGGAGGTCAACGGGGACTTGTCTAGGACAAAACTAGTCCCTCAATGTGGCATGTCATCGGCCAAAGTAGCACCTGATATCGCCATTAACATTGACAGCAACCCTTTTTTCATGACCCGGGCAGGAGTAGCAAAGATGGAACATCGTGCCGATGATCAGATTGCCGTGGACACGAACTTGTTGCGTGCGAAGGCTCACTACGGTGGGATCGGTGCGAGCACCACGGGTGGAAATGCAACTGCTCAGTATGGCGTGACGAGGATGTATTAGAGACAGAAATCTAGGACGTGTGCAATTCTTTGTCAGGAAGAAAGTAGGAGAGTTGTATAAAAAAGACGGGAGTGAAATATTTGATTTCCTGTGTAGAACCTTGGACTTGTTTTCTCTTTCATTGTGGTATGGAAGTTGGGAAAGCTTCATTAATTTTTTGTTTAGGGTTAAGTCATGGCCATGAAACCAATTTTTTTTTAAATCGAAACTTGGGCAATTTCATGGTCATGGCCATCATCAAATCTTCGTTTGGTTGACTTCGATGGATTGAATTCGACGCGTGGCTGTAGCGTCGAATCTACTAACAAATTACATTTCGATACAGATGAACTCGTGGACAGAATCGATAACGAATAACCTTGTATGGCCGTCTAAATTAGGTTTTTATTATGAAGAACACTTTTTTTTTTCCAGTGTACATGATGATTGAGGGACACATTCATCATTGCCTGCTCCGATCGAAAACAGAATCACCATCAACACCCATTCGTAGATGTGGGATGGGTTTGATCCGCATCCAATGCATAGTTTCGTAACCCACTATATTGGATCATCCACTCTGAGTCTGGACCACTCCATTTCACATGACCATAATATATATTTAAATGCATGGAAAAGAGTTGCTTCAAGTTTCATGGGTAATTAATATTCTAAATCCATGGAAAAGAGTTGCTTCAAAATTTTAATATTTTAAATGCTTTAAAATCACATACCACGGAATTCTAAATAATTCACCCATAATTTGTTTATCCAGACCTCTTTTATTTATTTTTCTGACATGGATTTGTTTTGATAATCTGGTCTGGTGGGTGGTTTATTTAACTTTATTTAGAGTTTTTGGAGGATAAGTTCAATGAATTTGGTACTTGAAAAGGTACGGATCTATTGGTCAGAAACAGCCAAAACAACAAAGGAACAAAAGTAAATAAAATAAATAAATAGAGGGAACACGAGAGCCGGTGGGAGTAATCAAAGGAAGAGATGGACTCCCAAATACCCAACACAACACTACACTCACACTCACTCCTCTATCTAACTCAATCCCAATGAAACCACTCACCAGCTGGTTTCCTCCTTGGAAACACCACCACCACCCCTTTTTTTTTCCTTTATTAAATAAATAAATAATTTATTCATTTAACTTCACATAACAAACGCAACACAACATGAGATGAAATATGAATAATTTGATTTTCTTAGATATTAAAATTATGATTCTTAGACCACCCATTTCCTACCACCTTCCTAGTTTTGTTTGAAAAGGAAAAGAAATGCAAAAATTGAGGGGCTCAAGGTGGGATCCACAAAAGGGATGACTGACACGTGGCAACAAGAGAAAAGGGGTGAGAGATGATGAGAAAGAGAGGGAGCACATGGGTGTTGTTGGGTTCAAGAAAATCATGTGATCACATGTGCTCTCCTCTCCCCTTTGTTTCCTTTTGTGGGTCCCTCCCCCCTAAAAGCCTATATCTATCTATCCTTGAACTATCACCTCACTCCCAAACACACCCCATAATCACTAAAATTCACTATCCAAATCCCCAATTTCATGCCCCAATTATAATCTCCATTAATGACTTGAATCCACTGTGTGTGCTCAAACATTCGTAACCAATCCGATACGTCGCCGTATAGACAGACAGTTGGGATTGGTTTGATCAAAACGATAAAAAGAGCTGTCCTTTTTTGTACACCCTGTTATTGTTATTTTGCTCTTGGGAGCAATGGGTGCATTACTAATGCCTGTAAATGGCACATGTGTGCATTAATGCCTGTGTCACATGCCCAAGCATATCCACAAGGACCACACATATTAGCCAGAAAGTTTATTTAAAAAAAATGATTAAAATCTGTAAGTTTGATTATGAATAAATAATCATATTTTGGGGGAAAAAGTTGATTTTTTTTGTTTGAATAGGAGGACCCAGCATCGTTGGCATTGACATTTCTGGAACCGAACAATAATTTAACAGCACATCATCATTCATCTACACAGCCTCTTCCTCTTCTATAAACCCTCCCCCGTTTCTCTTCCCCTGTTATTTTCACACCCTGCTCTGTTTCAGCGTTTCTCTACCTGCATCCATGGACATGGAAATGGAGGCCTCTCAGATCCAAAAACCCATACCCATGTTACAGAAAAGAGAAAGGACACGAACCCACAAAAGATCTCAGACGGGTTCGCATTCCTTGCCCGGTTTGAAACGACACAGTTTCAGCAGAAAACAGAGGAGACAGGCCGTGGTGAAGAAGAAGGTTATGGAGGAGGAGTCTGAGGAGGAAGGTGTTGGAGACAAGATCACGGCATTGCAGAGGGTCGTGCCTGGCGGTGAAGCTCTCGGAGCCGACAAGCTGTTCGAAGAAACGGCCGGTTACATCCTGGCGTTGCAGACTCAGGTCAAGGCTCTCAGAGCTCTCACGAGCTTCTTCGAAGGTCTTCAGAAGGAGAAGACGAAGCTTGGAGGTTGATCTTCGATTCTAATTTCGATCCATCCTTTTTTGGGTTGATTATAGATTTTTCTTTTTTCCCATTTGATTTGTAGTTTTAATTAGTTTAAGCTCTGTTTCGTTCATCTTCAAAAGATGGCCAAAAAAAGAAAGAAAGAGAAAAAAAATGGAAATCAGCCCAAATTGCATCACATTATCTCTCTATCTCCTCGATCGTTGTGTGAGTGTTATCAATTATCTTACTTTTGATAAATCATTGATCCTAGGTTTCTTACTTTTAGTCCTTTCTTAAACATGTTGGCTCGAATCCCCTCGCATATTTGTTCGCCAAGACTCGAGAGCATTCATAGCGGGAGGTTAAATTTATAAAGTCGAGTCGGTTGTGATTTTGCATCGAGTACGTTCGAATATGTAAGATCGTACAGTGAATTATCGATTTTAATGAGCGATTCAGAATAAAATCATCAGATGTCATTTTTAATGGAATCGATGGTAGATTCGAAGCCGTCTGAGAATGCACTAATGCATCTGAATTATGGTATGTTAATTGGGACTTGAAAAGGTTGCAGTCAAGAGATTTGATATGGGTTCTGCGATGGTAGGGACAATTGTGTCCAATTTTCAACTTTTTATCTCTGATAATTATAGTAATAAGACTTAACGAAGAGATGGTTTGGGAGTGGTCCCTTGTGGTAAGTTTTGAAGAACTTGGAGTACAAACTTCTGACACTCACAATGGAGAAATGAAGATTTCACAGTGCTACCTACCAACTATAACATGTTTTGCTTATTTCCAATGTCTTTAATCTTGGACTCTAGTATTTGTCGATTTCCCATGTCTCTTTACGTTAATAGAACTGTGGGCCTAGAGCATTCCGTCGTGTTTAGTTGGGCTTTCCACTATTGGACCTTGGCCCATGTACATTATACTCAATAATAAAGTTGAAGAGGTAAATATTGTTTTGAATGTTTGTCATTTAAACACTTAAATGACAACGGAATGTATGTGCTTATGTATTTGTTACGATCAGCCGATGATGTTGAGTAATTACTTATGGAGAAGGGGAAGAGTGATATGGAATCCATTGCAGCAAGGGCATCTGAACTCGAGATGGAGATCACACGGCTCCAACATAGGTTGTTTAAAGGTGGATATTCGTTTGTAGGGAGGTGATTTTCATTCGTCCGAATGGATACGGATTTGGATTTTTGTGATTCACAATCCGTTCATAACAAATGAATATTTGACAGATTTTATCCGCAAAATATACGGGTGGATCGGTTCAATCCGCATAACCCGCAAGCTGTATACAAAAACCTAAGATGGAAATTGTTTTTACAAAATTAAGACCTTTCTTTGATTCGATTAGTTTTTGCGGTTGTGCTTTCACGTCAGTTCTCTGGTTTGTTTCGTGCTTCAAGGTTGTAAAATTATGATTTTTAGACATATTTGGTTTTATTTCGAAGTGTCGGTTGACATGCTCTGGGTTGTAATTACAGTGGGTAGGCCTTAGGGCCTTACTGTTGGTTCGTTTGAGAGGTTTTTCCTATTGTCCTGTTTATATGGTCCGGGATTTATAAAATCATTTGCTTTGTTAAAAAAAAAGCAATATTTGGTTACCTTAGAAAAGCACTATACTTCATTTCATTACAAAATATTTATTTCGCACATGTAATTGGGTTGTTTGATAACGAGCATTGTAGTGCGGTCGTTTGGGAATTAAATTGAGCTTAGTGCCATGTGCGGGCGGGTGATCATCAACTCTACAATTCGCCAACATTGCTGCGGATTAATAAAATTCGATTCATTATCCCTCCACTCATATGCAGATGAATAACATATAGATAGCAGACTAGACGAATAAACGTACGGAACAGATTACCAAATGTTTTTAGTCACAAACATGTTTCAGATATTTGGCATGCAACTCTTGTCATGATTTTTTCTTGCCATGTTTACTGAATCATTAGTATATATGTTTATGAAGATTTTGTGATTAATTGTTTTCTGCAAAAATGTGATTTGCCCTCCCATTTGGAATAACAATGCATTGTCCTGAAACTTATTGTATTACAAACTTGAATTTGGAAAAAAAGAAATAATGTATTGTGTGGTTTGTCTCACAAACTCTTGGTTACAGTAATCATAAAAACAACAATATCTCCAAACAATGTAATGGGAAAGACCAAATGATAAAATGAAACACCAACTGATAAAAAAAAACATTCTTCAAACATTGAACAAACTTCACAAACTTGTCTCCAATTTGACTCCTTGCTATTGATTTTGAGCTCACCTCAAGTTTTACTTATTGCGCCGCAGAACTTCAAATAGCCCGCAGCAACTCCTCCAAGAAGTAGGCTGAACGGTGCGGTTAGAAATGGAGATTATCGGCTGCAAATTATACGAATCAAAACCCACAAAGATCATCATCAGTTCACCAAATAATCAAAAACCACAAAGACAAGATCGAAAATAGCACAAGAACGAAAAGCTACCGAAGTTGTGGTGGTTTCAGTGCTGATCTCAGCCTTGTTGCCACTGTCGACACAAGGGACATCTGCTGAATCCTCGGATTCTTTCTTATCTGCAACCTCAGATGTCTCTCCCATGTTCCCATCTGACGGTGGTGGTGGCGCTTCTGCTTCCTCAGATGGCAAAGCTATCTGCTCGATCCCTTCCTTCTCCTCAACATCCTCGGATTCTAATTCAATGGCTTCCTCCTCAACATCCTCTGATTCTAATTCCGGGGCCTTCTCTTTAGCTTCCTCAGCTTCTTACTCGGCAACAACGTTGGAACCTTCATCAATTGGGGTTTCCACTTCTGGAGTCATGTCGGGTGAAACATCCTCAACAGGTTCGGGAACTGTCTCCAATAATACCTCTTCAACTGGCTCTGTCTTCTCTTCCTCTTCATCTGAGCTGCTGCTCTCAGAGCTCGAATCTTTCCCATGAAGAAGCTCAGCTTTGACCTCCTCGAACAGCTCCTTCACGGTCTCTACACCATTCCGATGAGTCTCTTCCTTCTGGGTCTCCTCAACTTCGCCATTTGAATGCTCCTCCATCTTCGATCTACCTGTAGAAAGAAGAAGAAAAAAACTCTGTTTTGTGCTCAACACTAGCAATACAGATGAGAAATGCAACAGATCGTGAGCTCGACAAAGGAAAGTCAAATAATGGAGAGTATAACTTAACAGCTAATGAAGTGACAGAGAGACTATGATGAAACATGAAGAGAAGGAAAACTTTTAGGACAAGGAATTGAATGGTTGGTTGGAATGGGAGATGGGTTTCTCCATGTTCTTGTCTGGTTTGAACAGAAGCCATGTCTTGTTGACTGTCTGTTGCCTTTCAGGGAATGGTAGATGAGAAACTGCAATAAATCTCCATACATGTCTATGCATTTTATGACTCTTTAATTGCAGCTTTTAAGTTTGTTCTGGCCCTGGAGCCCCCAACACCTCCTAGGAATTAAAACTTTTTTAGGTTTGAGCTACTCACTCTCGAGTCCCCCATCAACTTTATGACAAAACTTTATGTCCGAATAAGGTATAAGAGCATCTGCAATGGAAAGTCCGTCTTTTGACAAAAAACATGTCGGTTCTACAAATTTTTACGGTAAGAGTCGATTCTGTAAGGTAACATGTAGAGAGGATTCTGCAGGGAAGAGGTTAAAGAAAGCAAATCGATTCTTTTTCGATGTCGTCGGTTTCATCGACGCTAACAAGAAATGAAAAAAACACGTTCGTTTTTGCCTATTCGACCTCATAATTGAACCCCACTTCAGATGCTCTCTGACTACAAAAGTTGAACTTCTAGTAACCTTTCGTCTCAAAAATTGACTCGTCGTGACTTTTGTTCCCACGTACATACCTGGTAGAAGGTCAAACTACATGTACTTACCATTTTTATTTATTTTTGGACTAACTAAATTGATGATTATCTCAAGTGCATATCTACTTTTTAAGTAGTTTTTTGTCCCACCTATATAACTGGTAGAAGGTCAAACCACATGTACTTATCTTTTTCATTTAATTTTGGACAAAAAAGAACACCACTAGAGATTATCTCAAGTGCATATCTACTCTTTAGGTAGTTTTTTTTGTCCCAAAATGAATGAAACGGATAGATATATAGTTTGACTTCTTATTCTATTCAGTTGTTGGCTTATTCACCTTTTATCCAATATAATCAAGATCTTTGACATAAACATCAATCAATCGATTACAATTATATAAAAAAAGTTTACAATTAACTTTGTTAAGTCCCTATTGGTTAATCCTCTGGTACGCACACTCAGCTGGAAGTCCATGCTCGAACCGGCCAGGGTCGTTGCAGTAATCATAAATCATGTACTGCTTCCTCAGCTGTTGCATCGTCTCATACAAATCACGATCAAGCCCATGATGCCACCACGGACGGCTAGGATCGCACCGTGTCCCAGGCGCACACGAATCAGCAGTGAAGTTCCTATACGTGGCAACGTACGGCGCGTCGGCGAAGTCCGTGCCTTTCCTCACCGGTCCCAGTTCGGCCCACGGACCCGCGTTCCAGATGGTCGCGTAGAGGCTCATCGGTTTGGTGGGGTACACGAAACTCGGAACGGCTCTGTACACGTTCCTGTGCTCTCTTACGGGCATGCCATCGATTAAGAACCTGAAGCACAGACACAGATTTGCGTCATCCATTGTTTGGTGTTCGAGTTTTTTTAGGATTGAAATGTGATTAATGTTGTTGTCGGTTCATTACACTATGCGGAATGGGTTCCATATGATGGTGTAGGTGTGGAAATCGTCGGTGGGATCGAACCAGAGGTAGAATTGTTGCTCTCGGCCTCCTTCTCCTTTGCCGTAGACGTTGGTGTGGAGTACGTAGGGATCTCCGGTAGTGTTGCCGAGGAACTCCAAGTCTATTTCATCGTGGGTTCCGTTTCCTGGAGATTGCAGCTGCCATTTGATATTGGGTTAATAGCTTATAGATATTGCCTACTTTACAAAAAAATTGTAGATAATTCAATTTTGTTGTTCAAAATGATGAAAATACTCTTAATCCTAGTATGTCTCGGATTTTGATGGATCGAATGATAAAGAAATCTAAGAGTTTGTGCAATCCCGAATGTCGATCATGCGATAAAACCCCAAAACGCCTATTCTCCCGTAGTCCAGAGACGATTTTACCAGGCAGTTGTGTGTTAATCGTCGGGGATAGAATCGAGCAAGACAAATGGGGAAAATGTCAAGGATGGGACAGGAAGGGGGCGCGGGGATGGAGACCGGGTAGTGACGGGGATCACAAACCCCTCCCTGTTGCCATCCCTAAGACCTATAATTTTTTTTTAAATTACAGATAGTTTTTCCCTAAAAGTGATGATAATACCCTTAACCCTAACCAATGGCGGAGCCACGTAGACCCCGGGGGGCCGTGCCCCCCTCAAATATTTTATTTTTTGAAATTTTGCTACCAATTTTTGATTCTTTTTCCTTTAAAATTACCCCTTAAATTCTTACAATTTTTTAGTTGTTCCCCCCTCAAATTTTCTTGACATTGTGTATTACCATTGAAGTTTTCTTTCTCCGCCACTGATCCTAACTATCCCCAAATTTGACGTGCAATACATATATGCTCTTAGTATGAACAAAAATTGAAGGATTTAAGGGAAGAAATCTAAGAGGGGCTCACGTAGAAGGTGGCGACAAGGCCAGCAGTGTTGCCGCCGGGCATCTTCCATTCCACATCATATCGTCCAAAATGGAACTGACCTTTCAACTTGACGCCAGAGCCAGAGTGCTCGTCAATGGCAAGGCTCACTTCCTCCCCGTCCGGGGATATCTGGGCTCTTCGGGGATCCCACATCACGTCGGCGTTCAAGAAACTT